>CANYBF011243792.1:0-67237 GCA_948192965.1 Dalechampia spathulata | reverse complement strand
TGGACGTAAATATTAATTAGATGAGTTACATAAAGCTCAATCTGAAGGGAGGAGGAAAACTAGAAAACATCATAAAATTGGGTAGATTAATAATGGTGATTAGCATCGGCACAATTATAGCGAAGGCAAAAAGGAAGGGCACAGAGTACAAGAAGTATTATTAATACTAATCATTAACAGACATGAGCATTGCGATAGCCCTGTGACAACCAGATGAACGCAAATGTTCCCTACATCTTCCATAGACTCCCACAGCTACCTACTACGCCTTACATGCTCTTCTAAGCACCCATAACCCAAAAAAACACAAAAAAGAAAAAGAAAGAAAAAATACCCACCAACCACCTTCATAATATTTACGTTAACTGGAATTTATTTCATTTTTAAATGAATTCTTACGACACTAATATGCATTATTTATGGTTGCTTTAAATTCTGTTACTTTCTTGTGGGAGAGGGCACGGCGGAAGTTGCGTGATTGTCGGAGATTAGTGGTGTGATTGAAGGAATGAGGCGCAATCTCTGTATCTAAACGGAATTTTTCTTTTTTTTCAGAATTAAAATAAAAATGCTTTCTAATTCCAGTTCAGGTAATAATTATAGATATAGTAAAAACAGTGCTAATATATTATTTTATTATAGTTTCATGATATCCAACATACGCTAACATTAATATTTATTTATTTATTTATTTATTTTATTTTTATAACCTTTTTTCAATATTTTTTTAATTCCATTAAAATTCTATTATTATATATATTATAATAAAAATTTTATTTCTTAAAAGTTTATTATTATAAATACAATTTAAAATTCCACTTTTAATTCATAATTTTAATTTTAATAAAAATTTACTATTATGTAATAAAATTTTTATCATTTAAAATTTTATTATAATACATTATTTAAATCATAATAAAAATCTATTATTATAAATATTTTTTTTATGATACTATAAGAGCTAAAATTATTCATGAAATAGATAAAATAAGATCTATTTATTCTTGGTTTCTATATAATATAAATATAACATATTATATATAATAATATGTATTCACTACATTTTTTTTGGAATAAAACATAAATAAATGCTTAATTATAAAATAAATTAAAATAAATAAACATAAATAGATATTTTTACAATATTGATAAAATAAATTAAATCACTGGGAACAATGGAAATTTCTCATAAATTAACAGAAAGAAATTTCATTAAAATTAAAAGAAATAGTAGAAATTCGTTTTACGTAGCAAGCAAAATCAATTGCCTTACAATAAAAAAAAATAGTTTATAATATCATAATATATTATGACAATAATTTATAAAGCTAAGTTGTATTTACATAGCAAGCAAAATCAATTGCCTTAGAAAAGAAAAACTATAATATCATAATAGTCCATAAAAAATCGTTTCAATATAATACGAAATTGTATTAAATAAACATTAAAATAGTTAATTAAATATGTGTAATTGAACTTGATTAAGGTTAAGTTGAATTTATGTATTTGTTTTAACTAGGTTTGATTTTAGTTTCATTTACACAACTTCAAATTAATTTAACTTTTAATTTTCCAAAGTATTATTTGATCAATAATAACATCAAAATCCAATCAAAATAATAAAATATTTTATTTCAAATAAATGAATATTTCATTTATTGAAAAAAAATTAAAAAAAATTATTTATACTTTCCTAAGTTCCTTTTGGTTTTGAATTATCTTAATAAAATAATTTAGATGAATCTTTTACATCATAACCTGATTACAATTTAATTCAAATCTTATTTATATTTGGACCATCAATTATTTAACAATATAATAATACAGTATTAATTTTTTTTACTGATTAGTTAAAATAATTAGTATTAAATTTACATTTATAATAACATTATTTAAAATATATTATCATAAAAATAAAAAATAAGATAATTAATTGTTTCTATTGCAATATATGTTTGTCTTTATTTTTTAATTGAATTTTTTTATTTAAATTAGTTGTTATATATATAATAAAATTATACTATTAAATAATTATTATAATTAAAATTAAAATTTTTATATATTAAATTATTATTTAATACAAATTTATTATTTATATTTGATTTTAAATAAAATTTTTAGATTGAAATTAAATAATAAAAAATAGTATTTTATATTTCATTTTGAAATGAAATTTTTAAATTAAAATTAGTGATTATAAATATAAATTAAAATCATACTATGAAATAATAATAAAAATTAATTATAATATATTAAACTATTATATAATAAAAATATTTAGTATTTTATATTTAATTTTAAATAAAATTTTTAGATTTAAATTATATAATAAGAATTAATATTTATATTTAATTTTAAATAAAAATTTTAAGTTATAATTAGTTATAAATATAAATTCAAACTATAGTTATACAATACACAATAAAAAAATATAGATATATCATATTGACTTTACTATAATTATCAAAATTTTGACATAGTCTAATTCAAAATTTGAATATATGGTACTATTTTCATATTCTATTAAAATTATAATATAATAAAAAATAAAAAATTATTATATAAAAATATATAATTATCTTATTTTTAATTAAACTTTCATAGGAAAAATATAAATATAAATTATATTATTAAATAATAATGAAAGTTATTTTTAATGTATTAAATTATTATATAATCAAAATAATTTATATTTAAGTTTAATTTTGAAATTTTTAGATTAAAATTAATTATATATATAAATTAAAATTATTAAATAAAATAAATTTAGTACAAGCTAAAGCTAATCAGGTAAAAACAAAAGTGGGAGCGAAATGAGGTGATAATTTTATGATGTGGCAATGACGTGTGTTTCAAATTGGCATGTCATCCATATGGATATTACGTGGCATTAAGGTTAGCGAATTTCACATGAAAAGAAAAGAGCCCAAGGTTCAAGATCATGGCTAGCTTCTAAGTCCAAGGGCCGAGCCTGGTCTTGGAAAACCCAAAACAAAACAAGAAAATATTTCTCTAATGATCTGATCTCCGCCTCTAATGTCTAATTATAGATGTTTCTTTAGAGGACTTTTCTTTCACTCTATTCTCCTCCTTCATTCTGTCGTTTTACCCGAAAGCGAACGTTGCTCTTTCTCACCTCTCTCCGCGTTCAACTACCCACTTATCTCCATATCCAGAAGGTGAAGGTTTTTCTTTTGTTCTCATTTCCGATCTCGATTTCACAGTTTTTTCTGATCAATCTTCTTCGCGATGATGTCTAAGTATTTGATTTTTGGATTATGGGGTTTTTTTTTACCCTCTCGTTTTCTAATATCTACGTGGTGATTTGGCTTGATAAAGATTTGATTAAGTCAGTTTTTGTCTTTGCTTTTTATTTGTTGACTATCCTGTTTTTGTAATTCGTTTAATGAAATAACTGATTTACCCATTTGGTTGTGATGATAAAGTTCAATTATTGCACAATATTTGGGGCTTGACTTGCTTGTTGTTTTTTTTTTTTCATGTGGATTCTGCTTTGATTGTATATTACTATGATTGGGTAGTTTTTATTTTGTTGTAAAAATGATAATTCGTTATCACGAGCTTGAATTTTGCCTTTTGGGGACTGTTTGCGCTCATGCAATCACGCTTAGGAGCAAATGATGATCCTTTTTATGCGTATGCCTTGTGTTTGGCGATGCATATTTCAGAAGCAAAAGATACGAGTTTAATATCGGTGCTCAAGTGTGGCTAGTGATAACAGCAAGTTTCAGCTTTATACCTGGGGGGTGTTTTAACAATCTTTGTTTCATTTGGGAGATTTTGGTTATAATTTTCCCTTGATAATGTTTAGTGGTCGACTGTCGATTAGTATCTTTTCCTGCTCTGCTTTTGATTGTCAACTTCGTTTTGTTTTTCAAATGCAACTTTATTTGTACACTTGTTATTGAATATCTTGAGGGGAATTTTTTTTATTTTAGTATGTCAAATGTTCTTTTTTATGAGTAGGCACATAGATAGTTCACAATGCAGCCATATTCTAGTAGAGTTCCTGATTGGATTGTTTTGGTATGAAGTACCTCTTTGAATAACAGTTTTGAATTTTGTGTATAACTAACACCATAAGGATTTGATTGTATAGACCGTAGTACTAAACCAATTGCTGATGGAGATCTAGCATAATGTTGGAAGTTGAAATGCCTAATTTAGTTACTTCTATTTTAGTATAGCACAGTAGCTGTTTCTAGATTCAACTCCAAATGCTATGCAACTTGTTTCTCAACTTTCTGCATGTTGAAATGCATATGTTTGAACTTGGGAACATTTTTTGTAGACATTCAAATCTAATTGACGTTTCATTTTTTCACAGGGAAATAATCAGATCCACTCCTCCAAGGTGCTTTCATTGTATGACTGGCATACGTGCTTGTAAGCATCGGTTGCTGCCAAAAAATGTCGTATGATGAAGTTCTGAAAGCTGTTTTTCCTTTGCTCGATGGCATAGACCTTGCTTCCTGTATGGCAGTTTGCAAACAGTGGAGAGATACAGCACAAGATGATTACTTTTGGAAATGCCTATGTGCCAAGAGATGGCCTTCAGTGTGCAAGAGGCCTAATCCTCCAACTGTAACCTACTACAAGCTGTATCAAACATTTTTTAAGCGACAGCATCGTCAAACACTACTTCCACCAAGACTATCGTTTGATGATTTGGAGTTTTTCATTGATATTTGGACCGAAGAAAAGTTAATATTCTCAGAAGTGGTTCCTGGACCTGTCTTTCTGACTGGAATTAAATTCCCTCCCCCAGGAATATGCGACATCCTCAGGTTTCACCTTGAAGGCCCCGATTACAAGATGACTCTACCTGTTGAGCCAAGGGTCAAAATTCCCTCAACCCAAACTGTGAGTGTTTCTGTTCTTGTGGGGCGCAAAGATGCTAACAAGGTTGCGCGCATAATCAGTAGATCTTCGTTTGATTACATAGATCGGTCAGTATATAGGTCCATGGCATTTGATTACCTTGATTTCTCCCCAGCACACCCCTTCATTCCTGGTATCCGAGCATGGATTTCCTTGCTCTTTACAGAAGAAGGAAATGAAGGCATACTTGATATTTTCGGGATCGAAATGGATTTTCGTGATGCTGCAAACTCCATGGAGGAGGTGTTGTGGCTGTTAGATATACTCGATTGGAAGTGAAATGTGGCTCTATGATGACCCAACTCGGAAATGAGTCGCCTGCAGTTCATGGTGGATTCTTTATCATTCTGGGTTTGGATTTTTATCATTATTATCTTACATGTTTAAAGATTGTATATAATTTTCTCATTTATTGTCAACATTCATATGGACAAAGTCTGCTTTGTTGTTCTTGCAGTATACTGCCAACCATGTGCCCAACAATGCAATAATAATACAATTTCGTCTCTTCAAAATTCAAGATTTTCTTGGAATTTCTAATTAATTATCATCAACCTTTTGATGTAATATCATTGTAAAATATAAGCTCTACCTGTCAATTCAAATGAGTAATTAAAATAGATTTCTGAAAATATACAAGAATGATGTCAATTCAAATGAGTTTCTTTCATGGGTCTAGCTTGATGTTTCTAATAGAGTTTTATATATCTTTTGTGTAGAATATTACCTTCATAAATCATCAATCCATATCTAATTTTATCACATATGGAATACAAATTAACACTACATTTTCATAGGCATAAAGTATCAATATAGCATTCGTAGAATATGATCATTGAAATGAATACAATTACTTTTTTTATTAATCATTGGAAGTATTATAATGATTTAATCATCAGATAAACAAAATATCTGCCCTTCATCATCACTTTCAGGAGTAACTTGCTTAGGATTTCATTCCAGATCAACAAAAACAGTTTAATATAGAACCAACCCCACCGCCAAACAACATACTCGTATGCATTTCTTTATATTTATATAACTCCTCAACTAAATTAGCATACAAGTTTATCAGCAAATTAAACTCAAAACTCAAATCGAACTTCAAATACGCTAGCTCAATGCTGCAACTAATATTTCAACAGCATAAGCATTTGATTCGAAGGGTCCACTTCTATCCCTATAGCATTGATCTTCATACAAAAATTTGAACACGGAGCAACATTTCCAACAATCTCCAAGTAACATTCCGAGCACGCTATTTGGAAAAGCGTTTAACAGGTAGTCGATTACTCCTTCCACCAGTTACGGCAGAATGATTTGAAGCGACCAGCAAGTATCAACAGAACTTTATTCAATTTGATATAACAAAAAAGAAAGAGAAGAAAAGAAGCAAATCTATTCCTGGTAATGGGGATTCATATCTCATATTTCCAAGGAGGTTCCGCTATTTGTTACCAAATTATCAATCCCTTGGGCCAACCAAATAACTGAACATTGCATGTACTTTATTGCTGCAACAATAAAAGCATCGCTGAGAGATAAATCTAAACAAGCAGAAAAAAAAAAAAAAAAGATTCATCCTTTCGGGGCTCCCCTCGAAAGTTGTTCGTCGGCAACAAAAAAATTTATGATTGCCAAATAATTGTACCAATGCAGTAACAATAAAAAACAACGACAATCTAGTAGCGGTTCAAGTAGGTCCTGCGTCTGAACCAGTTGTAATCAGGCAAACCTTGGATAGGACCCATGGCAGCAATGGCAACATCCTGTTGAAAAACCAAACGATTGACATGAAGAATTCGTTGGCAATTTGTTGTCAAAAAGTCCAGAAAAACAATATAACAAGGCTGGCAGAAGGCCCTACCTTGTCATGAATAAATCTGTTTGCCACACGTTTGACTGTGCTAGCATCAACTGCATCAATCCTAGCAAACAATTCAGCGAATGGAATTCTCCGGCCATAAGTGAGCAACTGCGTACATATGTGAAGAATTAATAGATATTAGCAGCAATATCACTAACCATGTTTTTCATGCATAACTGCAATCCGTCAGGCAATTCGATCATAATTGGAAGGTTTCAAAAGCAAGTGTTATATAGCAACCAGATACATTATAAAAAAGAAAGTCGCAACATGCAACTCCAATCAAGACTCCAATTTTCAAGTACCAAGTTCATATATGCCTATTACATTTTCCTGTTGGAAATCTCATCCAGCTATTACTTCTGCTAGACATTAAAGATGTAATGAGACATAACTGACACACATAACCACGATTAAACTGATACGTCCATGTCCAATTTTAACTTAACCCTACATGCACTGACATTAGGGTACATGATGAGATGAAAGGAGCGGGGTTGATTCAAACTCAAACGATGAAAAGTTACAAATTCATCCAAACATGTAACCAGAAAATGTCCTAAGGACAAAAGAAGAATCCACAGAGCAGCCTAATTGATGAATTAATGCTTACTTGGGTTGAGTTGAGCATTCAAAATCTGAATATAACCTGAGATGATTCTGGTGCCTCAATAAAATAAACTCATCAAACTACGAATGACCTAGTGAGTTATAATCACTCAATACCAAGTAGTGCGCAAAATACCATCTATTACAACTTAGTACATGTAAATCATGCAAGCATCATCTACCTAAAGAATTTTAGTTCGTATTCAGCAATGAGAATTTATAACTCCTATCCAAGTCCCAACTTGTCAGGTTCGCAACATGATTCCTATTGTAGAAGGTAGAGAAAAATACCTGGCGACCAATATCTTCAGCTACTGGACTGGTTCCATCTATGTGAAGTAGCAATGATGATTTCAACTGCAATCACATGCAGCGATTAGTGATTGGTAACAAAATTATGAAGCAAAACATTTCCTGGTTCACCAAAACAAGCATTAACATATCAACAAATAACAACAAAACTAGGGCAATGGAACACATTTCATATTCCACAATACATGCATTGATATCAACATATCTGCACTGCATGCACATAGAGGTTATGAGAATAATCTCCTACAGTAAACAAAAATATACTAATAAAAAAAGATATAAAGATAGCCAAGCCAACTACAAATTGTAGCTTCAGTTAAGTGCATTACATCTTAATGCAGCTTAATTTATTAGGGAAATTCAGTTTAAGCGCACATAAACAAAGAGCTCAACCAATACTGAAGGACAACCTTCTTAGAGCAGAGGGTTCTATCCCATCACTTATCAATATTAATCCAACTAAGAATAAACACCACTTGAAGTTCCTTGGAAAAGCAAGAGCTACCTGATTACGAGCACGTGTCACATCAGCTTCAGAAACTCTATAACTTAACTTGGTTGTTTCATACATAATTGCCCATGCTAAGTCATCCAAGCAATCCGGCTGAAATGAAAACATAAAACTTCAGATTGGTCCAAAAAAAACTTAAAAGAGAACACAAAAATAGGAGATGCCAATGATATTAAAGAGCATCCAATAATAAAGGTCTTCAGATAATTATCACCCTTTCTCATACCAATGATGATAGGTTCCTACACGAATCAAAACCTAACAAAGTCATTTATCAATTCTCTAGGTTCTTTCACATATAAAATAAGACAGAAATATCACCTACATGTAGCTAGGACAACCAAAATAATAAGAAAAAAGATGAATTCACTTCCAACGTATACAGATAACAGACCTTTACAGCAAGCTAAAAAACTCCACTGTACATATTAGTGATGTATCAACGTTAATGCTTGCACCAGTTTCATACTTCAGACAATGATAACATTGTACTATTTTCTTGAGAACAAATATTACTTGATGGGAATATATAGAGAAATATTCCAAGTTATGGCAAGAAACCTGATATCATCCACTTTTCTACCTTATATCATCATTCAAAGTCCTGAATCGTGGTCTATTCTCAAACACCAAGTATTACACCATCCATGAAATGCTAATAAAAATTTAACTGAGACATTAAAAACAATGCAGAGACCTCACCTTGGCTACAGCATAAACACCAAATAAACCAGTATCTTTGTAGTTGGTGTTAAATGCCATCATATTTTCTGCAATTTCATTGATGCCAACCCTTTGTGCCAGCTCAGACCTGTTTGGAATCAAAAGGTTTAAATGAATGCATGTGCTAGGAAGCAGATAATGCCTTGCATTAAAGTTCAAAGACTATGTCACCAGGGAAGGGCATGACTGTAAAAAAAATAACAATTTTGGAAAATTTTATAGCTCCCTCTCTCTGTCGGGGATGGATGGATACTCACCCCATGTGCTTTCCCCCTCCAGCATTTTTACTCCAAGAACCCAACATAGCCTGCATGACCATTAGGGCAATAGAGTCTGGGTCGTTCCATGGTGCACCTTCAAAAGCAACCGCAAATTGGGCCAAAGGAACATCATCATCAATTATCCTGACCTGAATTACAACCACAATAATTACACTAGTTTCGAGAAAGAAACATAATTGCATAAAAGGCACCATGTACATCCATTATTAAAGCAATATCTTCCAACCTCTGAGCCAGTGAAAAATGCTGGTTCTTTTGCAACAAGCTGAGAGGCAGTGGTAGGATCAGTCGATAACTTAGTGAACAATTTCTTTACTTGCTCAATAACTTCCTCATGCTTAACAGCTCCAGAAGCAACGATGACCTGGGATTAAGTTCCCAAATGGCATCCTCAATAAGTACCATGAAAGCCTATACTAATAATAAGTGTTGTACATGACAAACAGAAAGGTAAATAAAAGCCTTCAAAAAATTCTGAGTGTTATAATATGAAACAAGAAAACCTCATCAGCTTTTTCAATACCATTCTGGGAGCAGTATAGTGTGTTTGTATATAGCTCTGAAGATGATCTCTAGTAATCGACCTGACATTTTTAGCAGGTCCCAGAATGGTCCTACCCAGAGGAGTATACTGGAATGCAGAGGCATGTAAATGATCGAAGATAACTTCCTCAGTTTGCCCCTCAACCTACAAAGTTCCATGACAAAACCTCAATGTCAAACAATAGGTAAAGCCAAAAAGTAACATCAATAGCAAGTGCTATAATCCTGAAATCCAGAAGTTGCAGAATTTATTAACAAAATAGATTGTTCCCATATTCAACCTTTTTCTCCACGTACAGAAATTTGAGTGAAAATATAAAAACCATGATCAAATACTTGTAACTTTTATTTATATTGCAATTGAATTAACACTGTTCTTGCTTCACTGAAAATTTTAAAATTCTTTTATCGCCAAACCAACAAAAATCTAAATCAATAACAAACAGCCAAGGTAAAGTACCATCAAAGATAAAGACACAGTTTCAATCGTCTACATCATACAAGGAGGGAAAGAAGCAAATTTCCCAAGTTGCAGTGCGCGAATATGAATTACACTCATCAACATAACTGATCAACTTAAAAAAATCCATTTAAGAGATATTTTCCGAGTCTAAGACACGATAAAAGCATACAACTTCACCATACCAAAAATAGAAAGAAAAAAGCCCAAAGCTTTCCACGCCAACAATCGATAGTTTAAAAACAAAAAGAGAAAACCACATCAGAAAACACGGAATTTTGCTCATAAAATCAATCGAACAATCAAAAGACATACCTCTTCCATTTCCCTCAAAATAACGTCCCTTTCTCTCCTAATCCGGTTCTCATCAAACTTGGAGTTCTGCAAAATATCAGCCAAAATATCCAAAGCCTTGTTAACATCTTTATCCAGCACTTTAGCATAGTAAGTAGTTTGTTCTCTACTGGTATAAGCATTTAAATGGCCACCCATGTTCTCTATTTCTTCTTCTAAATCTCTAGCATTTCTCTTATCTGTCCCTTTAAATATCATATGTTCTAAGAAATGAGCTGTCCCGTTAGTCTCGTCACTCTCGAACCTCGATCCTGCGTCTATCCAAACCCCAACAGTTGCTGTTTTGGCAGCGAGATTCGACTCCGTGGCTACACGAAGTCCGTTGGGTAAGGTCGTGATTTTCGTTTCTGGTGCGGAGAGGATGTGGGTATGAGTTCTGAGTACTGGGTGGGGCGACCCGTATTTGAGGAATCTGGGGTCTGGATTCTCTAGGGTTTTGAGTTTGGCTTTTACTGATTCTGCTAAACGGTCATAGATCATGGCCGGTGGAGGTGGGGGCGATGGTGGTGTGGATGGTGAGGTGGATGCCACGGCGGTTGAAGAGGATGAACGGATCGGAGTGGTAAGTGCGGCGGTGGACAGGCGATTCGAGCGGCGGGTGAGGGAGAAGAGGTGCTTAATCGCCATTTCTATGATCTGATCAGATCAGAGAGGAGTTTTTAAGAGGCTTAGGGTTTGATATTATAGTTTGTGGCAGCGAGAGAAGACGACGAAAGAATATAGACGTGGTGTTTTCTTGACAGGGTTCTAAGGAACAGAACGACGTCGTAGGAACTAACACTTGGAATATTTCAGTCCAAAAATAATCGTAACTCTAATTGGTCTACTACCAGTGATCCTCGTTAACTAAAATTATGTATACATTAAAAAGTTACATTATATTCTGATTTATTTTTTTTAATAAGTGTTTAGCTTTTACAAATATTATTCTTAATTAAATATATTTTTATATTTTTTAAATATATTTTATTTTAAAATTTTTTAATAAATATTTAAAAAACATTCAACTAAATAAAAATATCATTTCTTAATCTTTAAATCCTTTTCCACCTCTTCTTCTTTTTCATCACCTTTTTTCTTTTTCTTTTTTTCTTCTTATTGTATTTGTGATTTTTCTTCTCCTTTCCTTCTGTATTTTTCTAATTTAAATTTTTTATTAAACTTTTAAAATTATTTATTATATAATTTTATCTTTCATTTTTATAATATTTTATATTATATTTATTGTTTAATTTCATTTTAAGGTAAATTGTATACATTTATTTATCAAAATAACTAATATATAATACATATCAATAAATAATATATATTATATATATTAATAAATATGTGCATATATCATATGGTATATTTTGATAAACATCAAATTTTATTAAATACCTGGACATAATATATATAATTATATTTCATAAAAATATTGTATAATAAATATTTATTTATTGATATATACTAATCTATATTTGTTTATTAAAATATACCAATAAATAAATATACACCATATATATTATTTATATATATTTAATATGAACATAGATGAATAGTAGATAATAATAAAGATGTAAAAAACAAAAAATATAGGATAAGAAAAATAATATAAAAAAGTACAAGAATGATAATTTGGAGAGAGAAAAAACAAAAGAAACAAATGAAGAAAGATAAAGAAAAAAGAGAAGAAAAAATAAAATAATACAAAAAATTAAATTAAAAACCAAATTAATAGATAATTTTTCTTTTATCTTAATTTAAAGCATTTTATGAGCCTATAAATTTAAAAATAATAATAAGTTATTTGTAAAGCTCATACAACTTTGCTAATTTATTTTCGAAATTTTATTTTTTGCATGTTACATAAAATTAAATAGTTTTGTTAATTATTATAAATAATTTATATAATTAGAGATATCATATATAGTATGATTTGCTATTTTACAAACATACATCTAAAATAACATCTCATACTATTAAATTAATTTTAAACAAAAGAAAAAAACAAGTAAAAAAATATTCTCATTGATAAATAAATAGGAAATTACTGAAACTGAATTTCAAGCATAAAAATTTCAAGATTGTCAAGAAAACATAACATGGTAATCAAACTTTATAAATCAATTCCATTGATTTTATAAAATACATTGACGCCAAACCCTGCAATTACAGGATGAAATACAGAATATTTGGTTTCAATGATATAAAATACATGGAATGTTCATGCTTTTTTTTTATTTAATTGATTTATTTATTTTAATTTTTCATTTAATTGACTAATTTTCCCCGAAGAAAAAAAACAAATATGGTCGTAAAAATACTACTCCAAATAACTGTCGCAATCAAAAACAAATGTTCATCTAAACAAAATTCCGCAGTTGAAAGCAAAAATTAAATATAGCAAAAGAACCTGCTCACTCCATTAGTATCTCTCCATCACACTAAAGCAGAATGCTAAGACATGCAAAATAGACAAGTATCTTGTAGCTTTGCATAAACTTCGATCATGATCATGGCGCAACCACAATCCGCCCTGCCACTTGATCGAGGTCCCTTTGCCCACTTGAAGTAATTCTCCTTCCACTGGTTCAACAGCAATGTATATACCATTAGATCGACATGCATGTACTTCAGAAATGCAAAAATGCCGCGTTAATGTAGAAGTAGATGGATTTCATGAGTACAGAAATGGACAGTGTTTCTTTAAATGAATTCTGTATATTTTATGACATTCATGTTGTGCAGTTTAAATGAGTAAAAGCTGTAATGTTGAGCACTGTAAGTCCAATAACAAGACGGTTTTAAGCTCTTAAGGAAAGTAGAGGGTTACCCCTTTGGATCAATGTCAACAATATTCATGTTCTGTAATTGTTGAAGGATGTGGCGTGCAATAGCCCCACTGCTCTTGCAAAAGTGAGGTGGGCGACTTCCATTCCTCTTACTCCCACCGTAAATTCTCCGGAAAGCACCAACACCAAGGCCTCCCCTCAAGTATATCTTTCTTGCCATAGAAGCTACAATCCAGACAAACATCCAAGACATAAGAAACTCTCGAAAGAATGCCATATGCAAATGCCGTACAATGAGACTGGGAAAAAAATTAAATGGATTAAAACAATGCCCACCAGCTCTAACATAGTACCAATCAGGATCATAAGGTGCAAGCTCCTTAAGCGTACCCGTCTTCACAATATCAGTCCATGGAGGCAGCTCAACCTATTATACAACAATAACAAAAACCGAAACTAAAACTTAGTGCCGTGATAAAACCAGAACTTACATAGCAAGCAACTGATACAGCCAAGCCATGCACCTATGGACCCGATCACCCGACAAGCATTAGCACCCGCATTGATCCACCAATATTCATATGCGAATACGCACTTATACTACTATCATACACGCTGCCGCAAGTATGAAGGTGACAAAACACTAAGTCAAATATTCAAACTTTAAAAAACAATGTTGCAGACACCGACACTCGTTTTGACCCCACCTTGGCAAAGGCTATGTTATCCAAAACCACCAGATAGATTCCTCCTTCAAAGCTCGACAACAGATAGATTGTGGATACAATGTATTCTATTATATATGTGTTTATATTTTTACTCAATCCCTAGCCTTCATAAACACGAACACAAGGTATATGATTTAGCAATTTTTATACCCATAAAACCCCAAAATCCGGAAAACAAATAATAATCACACATTCATACAATCATAAACATAGTACGGATGATTAAATTTTAACCAATAAAAGGACCCTAAATTTAAACACTAGATGCTATAAAATTATCCCAATCAGATCTAATTGGGCAAACAAGCTCTAAACTCTACACATTATATCAATAAAATAACAAATCGAATAACGAGAAAGAAGAGAAGCAACTCCAAGAGACTGATAAATTAAACACCTTGCCAGATCTCTTAAGATGAGCAGCGTAAGCCTTGACGAACTCATGAGGTGACACATCCTTAACAGTTTTAGCAGTCGCCATTCTTTAGATGCAGAGAGACCTTACTACTACTTACGCCAGAAAAGCTCTCTGTACTCTCTGGTTCTCGCTAGGGTTTCGAATGCTACTTATATATGCAGTCCACAATTAGGGTTTTTGCCCTTTCTTTCGTATTATCTCGGCCCAATTGAAGTTCTCCTGGTCGGATTTTTGAGCTTTTCCATATAGATTAAAAAAGGGAAATTATAGCCCACCTGTTTAATTTTCTATTTAAATTTTTATTATTTGGTTTTTTTTTTTACTTTAATATCTATTCAAAAATAGAAAAATATTTGAAATTATTATAATATATTTAATTATAATTGATATTTTTCAAAATCCAAACCATTTTATGACAAAATTTTATATAAATTTTAATAAAAATGATATTTGATTAATTGTTAAATTGAACTACACATATATAAAATAATTGTATAATTGGATGAATTAAATATTCTTTTTGAATACAAGAGATGTATTTGTATGCTTGAAATAATAATATATTTCTATTTTATATGTATTTTGAAATGATTACAAATTTTAAAATTGCTATAAGATTATATTAAAAATAAATTATAATTAAAACTTCACATAAATTAGATAAAAAAAATTAATGGATAAAGATACAACTTAATTGGAATTTTTTTATTTTGCAATTGGACTTTATACAAAATTTAATTATTTTTATTTAATTTATTTTCATGATAATTATGTGTAAATATATACATACCATAACACATAACATATATAATATATGTGATATATTTATTTATTAGTATAAATATATTTTATATGTCAAAAAATACAATAATTAAAAATGGTTAAATGAACAATAGATGATAAAGATGAATATAAATAATAAGAAGGACATAAAGAATTAAAAAAATATAAAATAAAAAGAATAATAAAAAAAGATAAAACTCTTCATGTTAAAGGATTTTTTTTTTTAATCAATGGTGTGATTTATGTTACTTTAATTCAATTTTAAATTAAGAACTATAAATGAGAAGAGTTCCACTTTAATCAAGAATGAGCATGGGATCCAACAGGTTTTCCACTGATTCCATCTCCACCCACCACACTTGGCATCACAGAGTTTCCAAAACTGCAACTAAATTGGTTGCATCATTTACAAATTACATATATATATCTATATATGATCAGAAGAATATTGAAGGGAAAATAAGAGAAAGAAAAAGAAACGGAACAATCATTCTTCCATGAGAAACAAAACATTATTCAGCGATTTGCAGAAGAAGGAAGGCGCTTGTACAACGAAGGTTGGTTTATTTTCGCCTTACTCCTGGTAACTGAAGGCGCTCATTTCACTCCATGACAGGCAGCTTTTTATCTTCTTATGTTGGGGGAAGTGAAACTTTGGTTCTTTAGGTACTGTTGGATGCTTTCTTGACCTGAATCAATCAAACATATAGAAAAGTTCTGGATTTATCTACGATCCTATCCTGAAATTCAGGCAAACGAGGTATATTTATGGCAACAACGGTGTGTACCTTCTGGGAATAAAAGGCCTGTCAAAATAAGGCATTGGCTGTGCTTTTGGAACCAGCTCCTTTCTCAGTCTGCGTATTTCTTCCTCTTCGGCCATCTGCAAGGTGCGTAAAAAGGAAAGATGTCAATCTTTTCTTAACCACTGAATCCGATAGCATATCAACTCTGATGAAATACCATGTTTTTTTTTTTTGTGGAGATGTATTTACCTTTTGCTGCCTTTCTCTTTCCATTTTGTACTGCTCAACGAAGCTCAACTTCTCTGCAACCTGTAAGTAGCAATCAATTGTCAGCTGCCTTACAGTTACAAGGTCTGTTTGCTAATAAAGCAGGTTCAACAGCTACCAAAGATTAATTTTCAGTCATAATTCTAGATTTTTTTTTTGGTGCAATCGGACAATTAATTACCTGATGATCGAACTCAGCACGCTCCACTGCCCGAATATCACTATGGAGTTTAAGGTCAACAGGCCTAGTGATCTCTTTCACTGGAGGTTTTATCAGATTCTGGAAGTGCACCAAAGAGAACATGAGAACAGAACAATGAAGAAAAGGCTCAAGTTTAGTTCATTCAATGCGTAGATTGATCGATGTCAACTTCCATGTGCAAACCCATTTATTTGCAGTAGTCGAGGAAGCTCACCTCTGGTTCATCTGTGGTCCAAGGAAGGCCTTGTGCAATAGGAATCCGTTGCCTCTCCTCCTCAGTCATCATTTCCTGCAACTTTTTCATAAACTCTTCCTCCTTCATTTTCCCCCTTTGCTACAATGGCAATCAATCAAAAACAACTAACAGGTTTAACATACATGAGTTCACAAAAAACTTAACATGTTGCATTATATATACATTCATATATACCTCAGTCCTTAATTGAAAAGGCTTCTGGCATGTTATTCTTATTTGCTTCTTCTTCTTCCCTATCCTCCTGCCCATTGTTCCACATGACTCGGTGCTCTGAAAAACAAAACAGCCCAACAGAAATTGATCAGCTAAAACGCCACACAAACAGCACAAATGAATTAGCAATAGAAGGTGAAAAAGATCCTACATTTCTTCGGCTTCTCCGACCTCCATTAGAAGTTCTGCTAGAAATACTGCCTTTACTACTATCCCACGATGAGGTGACAGAAAGCCTAGGATCCAGTCCAAGATTCTCAGAAGTTAGAAACAAATCCGAAGAGCATAACGAAGAAGGCGAATCCTGCCTTTCCAGGGCCTTGAAAGGATGGAATTCAGGTATATTGGGATGCTGCAATCCAGGCAATGCCCATTGCATTGCCTTCTTTTTGCTCTCCTTAATCTCCTCCTCCGCCTCTTCTTCTTTCTTATCAGTTTGTTTGGGATCTGGTAATGTTCTTAGCCGCTCAAAAGCCTTCACCAGATGCATTACGGCACCCGTCCCAGATTCAGGTATGCTATTTCTTGCTGCTTCAAGTAACCTATCTCTCCTTCTTTTGATCGTAGAAGCACCCAATTGACCTGATTTCTCACTTTCACTCAAACTTTGGTTATCAGTTCCATATCCAACTTCACTCTCGTCCTTTTGAGCCATAAATCCCTTTTCTATCTCCTTCTCCTCCTCTTCCTCCGCATACTTTTCAGCTACTTTATCATGATCTCCAATTTTATTTTCTTTCTCCAAGTTTTCACCCTTCTCATCAATTATGCCATCCCGGCTCTTGAAAAATTCCTCTTGTGAAGCTCTTAATGTCTCATAGGCCACGCACAAACACTTCTTTACATTACCAGCAAACTTCCCTTTACACTTGCAATCGACAACCGGATTCGAGTTCAAGTTCACTTTCTCATCCTTTGGATTCTTTTTCTTTGCCACCACAAACCTCCTTTCCCTGATCCTGTTTTTAGGGGAATAATGAACCACCACATTCTGATTAACAACTGAATTCTTGGATGCTGATTTTTGGGTTTTCGTTGCAGATTTAACTAGTGGAGAAGAGTTTGTGGGTTTTGAACGAGGGCTTGAATGCAAAACATTAGGATTCGAATTCTCAGACAATTTGATGATTTCTTGATTCTTCGATTGAAACCCCTGTGATTCTTTCACTGGAGTAACTGATTTCAACCCCTTAGCGATCAAATCCATCGAAAAAACAAAAACCGCTCAAAACACACAAGAATCGCCAGAGAAATTTAATGG
The DNA here is from genome assembly GCA_948192965.1 of Dalechampia spathulata. Taxonomy (NCBI): domain Eukaryota; kingdom Viridiplantae; phylum Streptophyta; class Magnoliopsida; order Malpighiales; family Euphorbiaceae; genus Dalechampia; species Dalechampia spathulata. The sequence goes on along the minus strand of CANYBF011243792.1, from coordinate 49,027 downwards.
GTTTTGCAAATTTGATGAGAAAATAAAAAAATGGATTGTTTCAGATAGAGAAGGCGTAGATCGAGAGAGGGATGAAGAGAGAGAAGTGGACTGATAGAATCTTTGAGGGAAGAAATTGAGTGAAACGGTAATGTTTAAGGGTTTCTTTGGACGCTCTTCTTTGTAACGGCTAGTTTTCGCTGGCGGTGGGGAGAAGCGTAGGGTTATTATTTTAAATTATTGTTTGTTTTGTGACCGTTGGATTGGCTTATTAGAGGATTAGCCGGTGGTTTCTTTGATTTGCATAACCGTTGTACCCAAAAAGGATTTTAAAAAAAAATCACAAAATCATTTAATACTAATATAAAAATACAAATAAAAATCTATTATTTTTAAAATTATCCGAATATTAGATGAGTAAGTAGTCTATTATTAAATTAAAATTCATGTTAGCAGTTTAGTTAAGATGCAATTATACTTGATAAACATTATTGTTAGATTTTAAATTAAATTAATGTTTTGCTCATTAATATAATTATTTGATCAATCATTTAAAAATAATTTTTTAATAATTTAATCTAAATTATAGCATGCTATCATAAATGGTGTTAAATGTGTGATGCTTATTGTAACAAGAAATCAAGTTCTAAAATAAAATAAATAATATATATATATATATATAATTTATTATTAATAAATTTTATAACACATTCAAACTCAATTTATTAGAATTATTATTAATAAATTCATATAAATTTAATATGAAATTATTATTTTTTTTAAAAATAATGATTTTTAAAATAACTATGGAATGGTATTATATAGTTTTATAGATGTTTTTATCATGATCATATCCTGTGTTAATATGAAGTAATCATACCACCAAACAGCTTTCGTTAGGAAAGCATATTGCTGAAATTCCAGGAGCCAATTCACCAGAAATAATAAAAAATAATAATAATAATTTGTTTCATGAAAATATCGAATCATAAAATGAAAGAATTTATAGTAATTAATTTTACTAGTTATATAAATATCTATAACGATGAAATCGGGTATGGAACGATGGGTTGGTGGTAGTAATGGAAGGGATGGCAGCAATCATTACGAGTTCAAAGGTATCCTACTGATTAGAGCTTCAAAGACACTCCACAAATTTCTGATTTCTCAAGCAAATTCATGCTTCCTTTTCAAGATTTTCCCGTCCTCTGCATACCAAATTTAAATAAATACTCCCAGCTCCTCACTTTGATGCACCTGAAAGTCATTGCCCTAATGCGGCTGTAATTCCAACCCCCCTCCCTTTGATATTTATGGATGTTAGGGTATCTTTCTGTAGTTGGAAAGTAATTTAGTTTCTTTTTATTCTTATAAGCTATAATTATTTATGTAAAAAGGAAAAGGACTTTATTTGTTCCTCACGTTTTAGTATAATTAATTTTAGCATTATTTGAAAATACGTGAAAATAAAATATGAACTCGAAATTTTATTTAATAAATAATTAAAATATACAAAAATATTTAACACGTTGAAAATTAAGAAGCATAAAAAAAAATTGAAAAGTCATAAAATAAATAAATCATTTAGATAAATGATCCCTGACTTTGTTTATACCGTTGAGATTTTATTACATAAATAGATATGTAATAATCCTATTATGTCTGAAAATAATAATCATATTATCTTATTATTTTTAAAATAACATTTAATATATGTAATAATTAAAAATACATTTCAGGTCCTTTTAAAGATGTTGTATGCATTAAAAAAAGGAAGGAAAGTAATATGAAGGAAAGAAGGAGAAGGGAGAGAGCAAGAGAGCGGCACGAGAACGTAGCAACGGACAAGATGGCGACAAAACCGATAATCACCACCAGATCGACGACGACGACGGCGACGACCGGGGTTTATAGTAAATTATCAAGGAATAATTGATCATGGTCCAAAACTTCACACCCACATCCTGACCTTAACACAAGAACATGTGATTAATTAAACCCTAATAAAAAAGATCAAAAATTCTCCTAAACATGGTGCCGGTGCCAGTGGTTGCTTGCAACCACTAAGAAGCATCTCGTCTTTACAGAGAAACGCCCACTGTGTGTCAAATTAAAACGCGTTGAACGTATAATGACGAGTTACCTAAACGACAATGAACTACAAGGATTTATCGGTCAAAGGGTATTTCTGTAAAATCCACCCCATATTTTATAAATATTTTACCCTTTTCTGTAAATCCACCAGCCAAATGTAAAGGCTACAACAGCTTGCTCAAAGCACAAGTATACAATGGTAAATATAAGATATTACAAGGGTATATCTGGAATTTCGGGGATCTGTGATTGCTTATTTAAGCCTCTTTCCCACCCTTTCTTCCTCATTGCCTTTCTTCGGGTTTTTTTTTTTTTTTAAACTGTCCACATAAAGAAGCATTACGATTATCAATCTTACTCTCTAGATTCTCTCTTGCTGAATTGGAAGGTAAATCTTATTTGATTGCAAATAATTGGGTTCTTGTCGATCTACTGTTGTTATTGTTGTTTACGATTTCGATCCGTGTTTCATTATGCAATGTTTCTTTTTTTTCTTTTAGCTTTGGAGCTTTGAAGCTGAATTAAATTTTGCTTTTGAAAACAAGTCGAGTTTATCTATCGTCTTAATTGAATTGCTTTAGATCTGCAGTTTAGGCTAGAGGTTATTTCGTAGTTCGTTACTTCATTTCATTTCAACTCACTTAATTCCTTGAGATTTGCGGTTGCTTTTGCTGCTTTTGTCTTCAACTTGTGTTCTTATCCGGCTATGTTTTCTTTTATGTTTTTGTGAAATTTTAACGCTAGTTATATGTTTTTATATCGAAAAGTCAGATTTATGTACAATCTCACTTTGAATTGTAGTAGATCTGTCGTCTAGGCTAAAGCTACTTGCGTAATTCGATTGGATCATGATGTTGTTGTGAAGCTATTAGAAGCTAATGAGATGGCTAATGTATCTGGATTTCTCGAAATGAAAAGAGCGTTTTTTACCTATCATAATCTTTGAAAGATCCTAACGCCTTCTTACTGTTTCTTCGATCTATCTTCCCAGCTCAAAACAATGTTGATGGTCTTTCTTGATCCATTTGCGTGAAACTGATTTGCTGTTATTCTTATTTCCAACTGATATGAACATGGATATTTGTAAGACGTTTGATCCATTTATGTCACTTGCTGCTTTGTCCAGAACGCAGGTCTGCAGAATTTTTATAGGAAGATCTCTTACCTACTTGTATGTTTGCTTTGTTTCAGGTTGTAAATCTTAGAATAGAAAAATGGTGAAGATTTGCTGCATTGGAGCAGGATATGTTGGTGGGCCAACTATGGCAGTCATTGCCCTTAAGTGCCCTGATATAGAAGTAGCTGTTGTTGATATCTCTGTCCCTCGGATCAATGCATGGAACAGTGATCAGCTCCCCATTTATGAGCCTGGGCTTGATGGTGTGGTGAAGCAATGCAGAGGGAAGAACCTTTTCTTCAGCACTGATGTGGAGAAACATGTTGCAGAGGCTGATATAGTCTTTGTTTCTGTCAACACCCCAACAAAAACCCGGGGATTAGGAGCTGGTAAAGCTGCTGATCTAACATATTGGGAAAGTGCAGCTCGCATGATTGCCGATGTGTCAAAATCTGATAAAATTGTTGTTGAGAAGTCAACTGTCCCGGTTAAGACCGCTGAGGCAATTGAAAAAATTTTGACACACAACAGCAAAGGGATCAAATTCCAGATCCTGTCAAATCCAGAGTTCCTTGCTGAGGGAACAGCTATCGATGATCTTTTTAACCCAGATAGGGTCCTCATCGGAGGGAGGGAAACCCCAGAGGGTCAAGTGGCCATCAAAGCATTGAAAGATGTTTATGCTCATTGGGTACCTGAAGATCGGATCCTAACCACCAACCTTTGGTCCGCTGAGTTGTCTAAGCTTGCTGCCAATGCCTTCTTGGCCCAGAGGATTTCATCTGTTAATGCTATGTCAGCTCTCTGCGAGGCAACTGGGGCTGATGTTGCCCAAGTGTCATATGCTGTCGGCAAGGACACTAGAATTGGTCCAAAGTTCTTGAATGCTAGTGTTGGTTTTGGAGGCTCTTGCTTCCAGAAGGATATTCTGAATCTGGTTTACATCTGCGAGTGCAATGGCCTTCCAGAGGTGGCAGAGTATTGGAAACAAGTTATCAAGATCAATGATTATCAGAAGAACCGATTTGTGAACCGTGTTGTTTCCTCTATGTTTAATACAGTCTCAAACAAGAAGATCGCAATTCTAGGTTTTGCTTTCAAGAAGGATACCGGTGACACCAGAGAGACCCCTGCAATTGACGTATGCAAGGGTCTATTGGGTGATAAAGCCAGGTTGAGCATCTATGATCCACAGGTGACTATGGACCAAATTCAAAGAGATCTCACCATGAACAAGTTCGACTGGGACCATCCTCTCCATCTCCAGCCAATGAGCCCCACCACCGTCAAGCAAGTGAGTGTAGAATGGGATGCCTACGAGGCAACAAAGAATGCCCATGGTCTTTGCATCTTGACCGAGTGGGACGAGTTCAAGACTCTTGATTACAAGAGGATATTTGACAAAATGCAGAAGCCGGCTTTTGTTTTTGACGGAAGAAACGTGGCAAACGTGGACCAGCTGAGGGAGATTGGTTTCATCGTATACTCTATCGGAAAACCATTGGATCCCTGGCTCAAGGACATGCCTGCTGTAGCTTAAAAGGGGAGAAGGGTTTACTGGTTTGGTCGTGTCAGCAGTTGCCCACAAGTCATGGTAGCAATTTGATTCTTTACCATTTATTTTTGTCGAGTATTATTGTCATTGTTTCTTGCTCTCTCATGAAATTGTGAACAGTCGGCATCATCCTCCAGATGGAATCAAGAAGCTCTATGCTTTGCCCTTGCCCCTGCCTTAACCTTTGCTTTCAAATAAATATGTATCTGTCGTCTGCTACATGCGTTACGGACACTTGAATTTACTTGTTCTTCATTTGATCTTGTACCATGATAATTAGAATGATGAATTCCACGAGCACTCGCTCTTTCCTTTTTTTTTTATTTTGTTTAATACCATCAAAAGAACCAATTGGGTTTCTTCATCTCTTGATATATTATTCTTTTTCTTTTTGTCTTTTGTCTTTTGCCTGTACTTTTAAGATACATCGCACAGAATATGAGGAATGATATCTCAATGATAAACTAATTTAGGTTCAATTTTATTCGGATTCAGTATTTGAATTGAATGTCGATCTACAAAAACTGGGCGGCGTTGGAGGGTGGTAATGTAAACTCACACCATTCAGACTCCATCAGCCAAAAAGCATTGACAATCATTTACCTAGAGACAGCCTTTTTGCACGCATTAGCGCTTAATTTCCACGTGCCTTCACTGCTACCTTCATCCATTCACTACCCTCCACGTGTTCATTCCTGTTTCGCCACCAACTTGCATTTCCAAATCTCTCCTCCCTTGTATTCAAATAAAACTCAAATAATCAATTAAATCAAAAAATGTTTCAAAAATAAATTTTAATTTAACCAACAATTCCAACACCATATTTATTTAAAACATTTACATCTACAAACATTTTATTTAATCCCTCCTTTCATTTAATTTATTAAAATTATTATTTTAAATTTAAGTAATTTTATAAATGTATTATTTGATGTGAGATATTTTATTAAGTAATTGCCATGTAAATTTTAACTTTTAATTGTATAAATAATTTGTTTATTTATTTTTTGAAGATAATAATTTATCTTGTTATTAATTATTAGAAACTGTATTAAAAGTAAATCACATATATTTTGTATAATTCAATAACAATTATCTGCTAGATGTAGTATTATATTTCAAGAGCTGTTTCAAATTGTTATTAATATATATATTTAATTTAATAATACATTATTGAATTTTTTTAAAAATATTCTATGAAATATTATATTTTAGTAAAATGTTTTTCATTAATATATTAATTGAGTTATACATAACAAATTTGGAGAATCCATCTTGCAACCGATTCAAGTTGCAGAATCCAAGAGTGGCAATTCAAGTAATTATTATAATGTTTTGTCTCTTTTTGGTAATTAAGACACTGCCACGAAGCATCTAACCAAAAATTTCAATCCTGTGGATCACCAAACACAGCCCCTTGATAATTCCTTTAAATTGCCCCCCGCCTTAACATTACCTCTTATTCTACGATCCCCAATCTTCTTCACTTTATTCTCTCCAATTCCTCAGATTTCCTTTTCCTTTTCGCCTTTCCGATTCTGATTTCATTTGATTCTTTTTCTCCTCTATCGATCGATCTTAATTTCATCGGTCGCCGTGTTATCGGTTCATTTCTAGGGTTAGGGTTTCTTTAGATCTTCCACGATTACCTTTCCTCAAAGAGGGCTTTCTTCGATCTTTAAATTTAAGGTTTTGTATTAGCTTATTACGGCGTCAAATTATCTGGGTCGTGTTAAATTTCTATTAATTCTTTGATTTTTCTTGAAAATTTTTTCATTTCAATTTTGTTTAAACTTTTTTTTATCTGTCGACACGAAATAATTTTTTTTTCTTGTTTTGGTTATTGTAAAAATTTTAAGATCTTGAATTTCGATTTTGTAAATTGAATTTGTTCTTTTTGTTTAAATTTATCGTCCTTCTCAGTCGATCCAATCATAAATCGATTTGGCATCTGCGATTTCTGGAGGTAAAATGGCGCTCTTTTAGTTAATTATTTGGTAATCTGACTAATTGAATTTTATACTTATTAAATTTTTTTGCCGTTCCATGTTATCATGCAATCTGTATGCAATGGTTGAATTTAAAGAAAATGGAAGTTATGGAACTGAAAAAGAGAATAGTTAATGCAATGCTTGACTGGAAATTTAAGTATTGTGGCGTATATTGCATAGTTCTTCTTGTTTTTCTATTTTTTTAATCGAAAATAATAGAAGTGCAGTACTTATTTAAAATTTATTGAATTCTAGGTGAAGTTAGATTGGTGCTTGCTCTTTTCCTTTGCAAGCTTTCTGAACTTGCTGGTTGTTTGGTTCATTTCTCTTATTGGTGGGAAAAAATTTGACTTCCAGGCAAAATAATGATTCACAAACGGCCGTTCGTTGATGATGATTCTTTCGAGGTTGCTTGTAAGCACCCTAGACATTTGGAACATATTGATCAGCTTGGTCCAGGTGTTCCGCTTGATGATGCTCACCCCAAAACTCTAGCTTCAGGTAATTCTTAATTGAGCTTTATGAGTGGATGATATGGAGAAATGAGGCATATTTGATGATGTCACCTATGCTTCTTATACTTGAAGCTTGACATATTTGATTTATTGTTGTCAAAAGTCGCCTTGTGTTTATTTAAGAGCAAGCATTTTTGGACCACTTGGATCACATTATATAGACTGTCTAAGAGTATGTAATTTAGTGGGACTTCAAAAAAAAGCTAAAACTTGTGCTTCAGGAATTAGTTGTGTTAATTAAACTCTAGCTTGCAAACTTCACATATTGGATATTTATTGGCAAATACTTTGAACCACATTTTGGCGGCAAATTGTGATGTCCTGCAAGAAATGTATGGAAGCGTGTTTATGTTAACATCTAAAATCAACTTTTCTTTAATGATTACATGTATTCCATTAATGTGTAATTTAATGTTTTAATTGATGACATTCATTCAGTCTTCTGGTTATTTTAATTAACTTCTCGTTAATATGAAGATGGTGGGGTCGTCCTCAGTAATCAACATGTTGGGAAGTCTGCAAATGATCAGGTCCTAGCGGTTTCAACTGAGGCCAATAACTTTGAAAGTGGTGCTTCTGGCTGTTTTTCACATTTTTTATGGATCAATCACGGAAATCTGGAGGCCGATAACCTCCTACTGTTCCCGGAATATTTTGATCATGGACACCAGCTAAGGGCTTTACTTCAACCTGATGAGACATTTTCATCTGTTGACTATCCTTTCCGAAAGCCAGTTTCTATTGGACCTGAGCATCAAGCTGTTGTGCCAGACTGGGAAGTTTCAAGAACCTCTCATGAGTTATGTAACTCTAGTTCTGATGTAGCCCTTGTACAATCATCCACCTCTAGCGTCATGGTCAGTGGTGCTTATGAGGAGGAGAGACTGATGGGCACTTGTATCATTCCTATGCCAGAACTTGAAGCACCTAGAACCCCTGATGAAGTCCACAGAGTTGACTGCAGTTGCTTGGATCAGGGATCAATTGAATGCGTGAAACAACATGTTATGGAAGCTAGGCAGAAACTGAAGGAGAACCTTGGGGAGGAAATATTTGAGAGGCTGGGTTTCTGTGATATGGGAGAATGTGTTGCAATGAAATGGACTGAAGAGGAAGAGCAACTCTTCCATGATACAGTTCTAGCAAATCCTGCATCCGTTGACAAAAATTTTTGGAACCATCTATCAGTATCATTCCCATCCCGCACAAAGAGAGAACTCGTTAGTTATTATTTTAATGTATTCATGCTTCGGAAACGTTCTGAGCAGAATAGATATGACCCATTAAATGTTGACAGTGACGATGATGAGTGGGAAAGAAGTGAAGCTGGAGTGGCCGAGGATGATGGAGATTCTGCAGTAGAATCTCTCAGTGGACAAGAAGCTCCTGCTTACTATGAGGGTCATGTAGATGATTACCATTTACATGTTGAGGATGAGGACGAGGATGAGGATGACATTAGTGCTTCCAATCCTGACGTTGTTGAGGGAGCTGCACTTGATGAGTATGAGGGAGAATTAGATGATGTTTCAGCAGCTTGCATTGGAGTTTCCACTGCTGGTTGTGGCGGTGCTACAAACTTTAAGCTTTCTAAAGGGAATTGCTGCAACAACGGAAATGATTGTGATATTGAAGATAATTCATGCACTTCATATGATTATCAGCGAGATGGGGTTGATTCTGGTGGTCCACTTGATATAGCTACAGATGGAAGACATTCCAGTCAAGAGTGATGCAATCGCAGACAGAGTACTGCCGATGACTGCAAAGAGAATGCTGTGGTTTAGCACCTCCTGCGGTTTAAGCTTGGATAGTACCATGATACCGGAAGAAATAAATTCTGTTTTTTTCAGAAGCTTGTAGACGGGGCATGGTGCTGTCTGGGATATGATACCAATCACAGCAGAGATGTGACTGTTATCAAGTGATTTTTCAAATCAAAATTAGTGTAGATAGGCATCAATTCTCAGAGGCCTCTCAGGGATTCAGTCGCACAAATAAAAATGATTACCAGCTTGACGGCCAATTGCTTGCTAATTTTGGAAAAATGGAGTGTCATAGCAAGGCAGGGAGGCGGTGGGTCGATTTCCATGGACGTTCCAAAGAAACTAATGGTGGGAATTCTGCCAAGCTTGAAGAAGTCGTATATTGATAAAGGTAATAACTATGCTATAAACATAAAGCCAGGGGAATGCAAAGAAGTCAGCGTTGCCTTGCTGACTTCAAATAATATTGTCCCTACTCTCTCAACGCAGAAGATGCTTCTGCATCAGTAAGTGTTTGTTGTGTTTCTTGGCACTTTCATGTTCTGTAACTGCTCAATTATAGTTGCATCAATAGGGCTTGGTGTCTTGATTATCAGGCTGGCCAACTCTTCTCTATTTTAATGACGAAAGGGGCCAATGGAGCATAGAGTTGTGCATGAAACTTGTACTCGCAAAATTTGTTCTTCTCCTTTATCATTTGATAAGTTATATTTAGTTTTTAGAGTTGATTGGTTTTCATGATAAAAAAAAGAATTATTATTTTCGTATAAGTATATGCATATAATCACCCATTATGTGGATCTAATCCATGTTAGCCAGCCTGTTCAGTGGGTTTTCATATTGGATTATAATAATAAAGAAATCCCATATATAGAATGGTTTCTTTCTTCCTTAAACGAGGGATTATTTATGGAAATCGCATGACTGAATGAAGATGGTATAAGTTTTGGAAAAGATGATGGAAAGATGTTTAGTTCTCATGGCAATCAATGGGAAAGATGTTTAGTAAAATAAATGGTTTTCTTGGCTTACTTCCTGCGTTGGCCTTTTCTCTTTCAAAAATATATTATATTTATCTAATTGAAAGATACCCATTTGGGTCGGATTTGTTCTGAATCAACGGAGACTGTTTGATCTACTTTACACATTACTACTGTCGAGAAGACTTCAAGGATGTTGATTCTTTTTTCACAAGAAAAACTCAACTTGTAGTAGAAATGGCAAAAAAAGGTTAGAGGTAATTCATACCATAGGAAACAATAAGAGGTAGAGATGTCCCAGTGATTTTGATATTATGCCTCTTGCATCTCAAATGGGAGAATCCTAGCCATTGGATTAAGCATCCATGTGAAAGAAATAGAATCACAGTATGGATTCATAGGAGAAACAACCTCCAACTGCAACACAATACTTCCATATCAAGGATTATTATCGGATTATTGTCATTATTGACAAATTACCAGCTAACAGTATTATAATGCTTTCTTCAATTTCTCCCATGCAACAACATAATCACTACTAATATCATAAAAAAATGTATTTCATGTTTAATATTAATATTTTAAAAATTAATTAAATTAACGAAGGAAATCCCACATTATTTTCGTTCTTACCAAAACGCCCTTTTTTGCTAATAAATCTATCAAGTGCAAAGCGAGTAATTCTAGCTTGTATATAAGCCAGCGAAAGTCCATGCAAAGTCTACACCTTTATAGCTTGGTTCCTTCCATCTCTCTCTCTCTCTGTTTCTTTTTGGGTGTATTCTTGCTCAGCTGTAACTTCCATTTCAATATCGCAGTTCCTGCAACTGCTACCCGCTCAAGGGACAGATTGATCAAACAGAGGCTGCTCTGTTTTCTGGGTTTCCTTTTGCTCTCCTTCTTTCCCCTTTTGTCATCTCCTCAACAAATACTCAAGATCTTTCCTTTTCACCTAAAAAAAATTTGAAAACACTTCGTCTGCTCACATTGTCACTTCTGAAATTGAGGGAACCATTGCTTTTCATTAAATTTTGGTTCTTTTTGATATCTGGGTCGTCTTCATTGATTGATTTCTCTGTTTCTTGAACTTTCCTGTGTGTTCTTTTCAAGGGAACGTCAGAAGACTTTTTCTACTTTTTCCTGGAATTTTTGAGGGTTTTCTTAGTGTTGTGATCTGGGTTGGTTTCTTTTGTTTTGACTGGGATTGAGAGAGACATCCAGATGGAGCAAGATCAAGAAAAGAAACTGCATGTTTGCAAGCTATGCAACAAGAGTTTCTTCAATGGAAGAATCTTGGGTGGTCACATGAGGATTCATGGAGTTAAAAATTCATCCAACGAAGATGTTAATTCTGAAAATAGCAATATGAGTATTAATCATGAAGCTTCTTATGACCTAAGAGAAAAACCTAAGAAATCTTGGAAATCTTCAACAATCTTGACAGATAATGATGTCGTCTCAGTTCATCAACAAAATGTGAAATGTAGAATTTGTGGCAAAGAATTTGCGTCTCCGAGATCTCTTCATGGTCATTTGAGACATCATTCAGTTGAAGAAAGGAATGGAACTCGTTGCAGAGAATGTGGGAAAGGATTCAAGACGATTAGATCTCTCACCGGTCACATGAGGTTGCATTCTTTAAAGAACGGAACCTCTAAAGTATCAAGAACAAGTTCCGGACCTAACCTGGTTGTAATGGCTTTATGTGCTACTCAATCTGGTAATCTTGTTAGAAAGAAGAGATCTAGTAGAACAAGGTACAAGGTCACTTCTCCTAATTCTTCTCTTTCTAGCTTGAATGAATCTGTATCTGGTTGTGAAGTTGAGGATGAGGTTGAAGAGGTAGCTATGTGTTTGTTGATGTTATCTAGAAATGCTCATGAACGGGTTGGGTCCAAATCAGTTGATGAATCTTTGGATATTGCTGAGGTTAAACCTTCCTATGGTAATAAGGAAATTGATGTTTTTGATGGCGATGACCTTGTCAAGGATAAGAAGAAACCAAGAATTGAAAAGCTTGATTTCTTTGCTTCAGATTGTAAGTGTAAGAAGATCCAATTGGAACTTCCCATTGCGAGTTTTTACCAGGCAAATGATTCCAAGAAGCCCGGATTAGATGATGAACATAGATTACAATTGTCTGACGAAGGGATGGAGAATGGAATTTATGATGAAATGGATAGCAATGCCACTGAAACGGACTTTAGTCCGGAAGACAAAGAAGTCGGATCGGATCTTTCTGGTTCGGTGAAATTTATTCCAGGAGATACAGCTGTTTTTGTTGCTTGTGATGCTGAGTTAGGGAAGGATTCTACCACTGAAATGATATGTTCTACTTCAGATGTTGATGCCTGTAAAAAGAGCCAATTCCAATGCAGGATCTGCAACAAGATGTTTCCCACTCACCAGGCACTTGGTGGTCACCAAACATCACACAGAACAAAACACTCTGATGCTTTGAAGATTGAGCACTGCCAAGAGGAAATCCAGACAAATTTCTTGCCTGAAAAAATTGAACATTCGGTGGATGGCAGAGACTGTGGGGCCACTATTACAAGCAACCAATTAAGCAGGAGCAAGAAGCATAAATGTCCAATCTGCTCCAAGTTTTTTGTGTCAGGCCAAGCTTTAGGGGGTCACAAAAGGGTTCATCTTGCTAAATCCAGAGAAGAAGATCAGAGTATGGCAATTGAACAAGATGTTCCAAATATATCTGATGCACTTGACATCAACCTCCCTGCCATGATTGAAACTGAAAGCAACAATGAATCTGGGTTCAACTCATGTTGGACAGAAAACATCAAGAAGCATGAGCCAGTTCTGGATGGTATTGCTACCTGAGGAGGCAATCCCGTGTCTTATCTGATGCTGAAGCATTTCCGGGGAGTAGATAATCTGGTTCAATCTCTTGAAATTTGACATCATTCTGTACATGATCTGCAGGATTCACATTGCTGCATTACATACTGAAACAGGATTTGTTTTGGCCATTTTAACTGTTGTCATAGATACATAAAATAGGAAGAGATACGCATAGAAAACAACTGTTGGTCTTTAGATTAAAGTTTAAATGTGTGTTTTGTTATATCAAGTTTCCAAACCAAATACAATACACTCGATTCTCTATACTTGTCCACTGTAGAATATCGATTCAATCTAGAAGGCTGGAATTGATTATCATGTAAGATTGGGATTTGGGAAAAGCATGATGATAATGAGGATGATTAAGAGATATGATGTATTAGTAAAAAGGGTATCTGTTTGTCTAAGCTAAAGGTGGTTGTTTTGTCACCTAACGCTTACATGTATGACATATCATCTCATATTTTAGTGCTGAAGTGGGATTCAATCAAGTAAACCCCCGAGGGAAAACCTGGAAAATTCGTCATGATGAAGAATCAGAGGATAATAGCATTCCCCCATTTCAAGAAAGGGAATATTATTGAGAAATGCTACTTGAGAAATTAATAACACTGTTAGACCATGTATTTTGTATTATTCAAACCTGATTTTTATAGTAGATTATGTATCAGGCAGCATACAATCAACTAACAATTGGCTGAAGAGGCCTAATTTAGTCCTAACTTGAAGAAGTAAACGGGATCCACTGGGGACGTAGAAAAAGGGTTAAGTCTGCGGATCTGCTGTTTTTGCCCTTCTTCTCCTCTACTTAATATTTTGTTATTTATCTATTTCTGTTTGTATACATCAAAAATAATATAAATACTTAATTTAATATTAAATTTTTTTTTATGAAATTAATATTAATAATTAAAATTAAAAAGCTTTTTGAATTGCCGTGTAATTAATTAGCATTTCCACTTTCCTACTCTTTCTTTTTTTTTTTGTAATAAATTCACATAAATACAACTCACTAAATTATCATATTATAATATATGAAAATTATTTAATAAATTGAAATTTTAGTTAGAGAATACCATTTAATTAATTTGCCAGTTCAAAAATATATTTAATACCTAATCATAATATTAGGATGTAAATAAATATTATAAAATCAAAATTTCTGTTGTTTAAATTTGATTTATTTATAATTAAGTGAGTTTAAGTTGAATTTTTTTAATATTTATTGATGTATTGTAAGTATGATTAAATATTTAAAATAAATTATTTATTTTAGAAAATAAAAGAATTGGTGATAAATATTTATAAGTTTATATTAATAATTAAATACAATTATTTTTATAAATTTATATGATTATAAATTTATAAATTATATTTAAAATTAACCTTAGTAAATTATATTGTTTCAAAAATCAATACTTGTTATGAAATATATATTTAATAATTTTTAAAAAAATTATATTTTATTTTTTGAATTTTTAAATTATGAATACTTGTATATAAATATATGCATACGTCTCAACGTTGTTCATAATAATTAAAAAAATATCTTAAAATATAACATTATATTCATTGAAACACATTTTCAAGAACATGTATATTATTAAATGTTTATTACATTTTACTCAAAATTTACCATTCATTATATATGATATTATTGTCATATTTAATTTTGAAAATCATAATAATATTTTGAAGAAATAATTTTTATCTTTTATTCCAAATGATTAATATCTTTATAAACACATCAAAGTTTATTTTAAAACAAAAATACATCAAAATGAATAATATAATAATATATATATATATAGTCAAGAAGATGAAATATTAAAGGAAATGTTTGGCCATAAAACACATTACCCCTTTCCCTCCATCCCTCCTCTCTCGGTTTTTGACTCATTTTCAATTATTGATTTAATTGTTGCATTAAATTTATATGAAAAAATAAATTGGATCGCTCCATCTGCCACTATAAAAGCAAAGCTGAATTGAAACTCTGTGAAGAGAAGAAAAAGAAATCCAACAAAACAAGAAAAAAAAAATATATTTCTCTTCGTTCACTTCGTTTGCTTTCTTGATCCACGGTGGCGAGGGGAAGAAAATAAAAGAAACTGAAAATAACAAAAAGTCATTATTGCAAGTTGTTGATTATCAGTTCTTGGATTGAAAGTTTTGAGTTTTGTTTTAGCTTTGTATTGAATTTTTTTCTGAGGAAAAGATAAGCAATAAGAAAATAGATTATTGTATTTGTTCATGTCAAGTGTCAAATGCTGTGGTCTTTGAGAAGACCAGAAAACGCAAATTGCATAATAGTCGAGAAGAAAACTTTGTCAAGAACAAGAAGAAAACTTTGTCAAGAACAGGAGAAACCCAGTAAGGAAATGGTGAGTTTGATAGATGCATGAAAGGATTGAAAAAGAGAATTTATGCGTCTGTTAGTGAGGGGGGCATTAATAGGATTGTAAAAGAGAAACAAGAACAGATTTTCGGCGTGGTGCCGGTGAGTCTGCATAAGAAAAGAATATGCAGCTGCACGTATCGCCCGGAAGCATCACTATATCAAGCAGCAATAACAATGGGTTCATTGACTCAAAGATCAAGGTTGCAGCTCGATATATAATATCTTTTAGGACCCTTTTCTACACCGTTGTTGTTCTTGCTTTATTGTTGCCTTTCGTCTTCATTGTTATTGCTCTTGTTACTCTTGAAGGTGTCAACAAGTGCTCCTCTTTTGGTACCTTTCACTTCTCACTTTTCTTTTTGATTTTTGATATTTGGGATTGTTGTTTCATTTGATGTTATTCATTGCGTTTAATAGATTAATGGATTTGGATCTTTGATTTGATGCTTCAAATGTTATGTATTAGCCCCTATACCTTTATCCTAATCTTGCTATTTTCTTTGCTCATACATATAAATATAGGTGCATCATATACACCATCTGCGTTATATTTAGTAGTAACTCTCAATTTACAATGTCTTTTCCAATAGTTCTAAGTGGATTTTGAACACCCCTTGTGTAAAAATTACTTGGCATTTTTTCAGCCGTCTCACTTCAGTAATATCTTGCTGCATTATCCTTGTTGATGGTTTTGTTTTTCTCTAGTTTCTGATGTGCACCGATGAGCTTTTTGTCAATTACTTTGCATCTATCTCTTTTACTGTGTATTTTTGCTGGATTAGAACCTTGATCCTTTTTTGTAATGCTTCTGTTGTCTTTGTTCCACATGTTTCTCATTATGCTTCCATGCTCCAGGTTGTTTAGATGGGCGACAGGGACCAAAGTTTGGTATTGAGGATGATTCAAGGGTATAAAACTCTTTCCCTTTGTGTTTTACTTTTGTTTCTGACAACATTGAACTCTTTTTTATCATTTATATCTACTAGTTGTATATTATTTTCCTTTCGGTTTTTGGTGGCAATGATAAAAACAGAGGCTGGTCAAAGACTTGTACAAGGTTCTCAATCAAATAAACAATGAAGAAATCCCAGATTATATAAAGTCCCCGGATTCCTATAATCAACTTGTCACTGAATTGAAAAGCGAGCAATATGACGCAAGAACATTTGCTTTCATGTTGAAGGCGATGGTATATTTAATTTTATTCCACTCCATACAACAATATATACTGCATGTTGGTTGTTTTCTTTTTGCTGCTTATCTTGAACAGGAGTAGGTTGAAAAATGAGAAAGACCAAAATCCTGAACTCTTTTTTTTTTTTTTTGGTTGTTGTCATTGTTGATCACGGTCTTACAGTTGCTTGTGTGACAAATGAGACTATGTAGAAGGAAAGGATTGTCTTTCATCTAATATGCCTGCAAATCATGATTTTCTGAAGTGATCTCTTTTCTGAACTGTCTATTCAGGGCACATGCCTTTTCGATGCCCAAGTATCACAGGCAGTACGGACAGGCAATCTACATATTTTAGAATTTAAATGTTTGATGTTGACTGATAAGGTTTCTCTCTTTCAACATGTTTTTCTGATATTGTCTCTTTCAACTTGTTAGTGTTAGATGTAATTGTGATGAGAAAAGTTCAGGGATTTCTTATTAGTTCAGTCTTATATGTTCAAGATTTCTTCTGAGAAATTTTCATGCACTTGGTTTGTGTCTATGGTAATGTAATGTAGTACAATGTAATCTTTGGCTATCATATTACATATATGCAAGATCTATGTAATTCCTTTATTTATTTATTTTGCTTAGATGGAGAATTTTGAACGGGAAATTAGGGATTCCAAATTTGCAGAGCTAATAAACAGACACATTGCAGCAAGTTCCATTCCAAAAGGCATTCATTGTCTCTCACTACGTTTGACTGATGAATACTCCTCCAATGCTCATGCACGCAAACAGTTGCCATCCCCTGAGTTACGTCCTTTGCTTTTTGACAATTCTTACCATCACTTTGTTCTGTCAAGTGATAACGTTTTGGCCGCATCAGTTGTTGTTGCTTCTGCTGTCCAGTCGTCTTCAAAACCTGAAAAGACAGTTTTTCATATCATCACTGACAAAAAAACATACACATGTATGCGTTCATGGTTCGCCCTAAACCCTGTCTCCCCTGCTGTCGTTGAAGTAAAAGGTGTTCATCAGTTTGCCTGGTTAACAAGGGAGAATGTTCCGGTGCTTAAAGCTGTAGAAAACCTTGATGGTATCCGGAATTACTACCATGGGAATCACATTGCAGGAACCAATCTCAGCACCACAACTCCACGAGTGCTTGCTTCAAGGTTGGGGGCTAGAAGTCCAAAGTACATATCCATACTCAATCATCTCCGCATCTATTTACCAGAGGTAATACAATATAATGTTAAATGTTTCTTTTTAGTGTACTAGAATGCTTCAAATTCATGTTATATAGGGTATAAGGTTGTGATATTATTCGCTACGCAAATTACAAATTCAAGTCTTTTGCTCATTATTGAATAAAGTCTACTTGGATATTGTAATGTGCCATGCGACCGAGCAATGACATGATTGTAGTTTTTTCTGTTCATTCCTTCTGTCTTCACTATATATTCAGCAAAATCTTTGTTCTGATTGTGTGATATCACCAGCTCTTTCCAAACCTTGATAAGGTGGTCTTCTTAGACGATGATGTCGTCGTTCAATATGATTTATCTCCACTTTGGGACATTGATCTTGAGGGAAAGGTTAATGGAGCTGTTGAAACATGTAAAGGGGAAGATAAGTTGGTAATGTCCAAGCACTTCAGCAACTACTTCAATTTCTCTCATCCCTTGATTGTAAAGAATTTGAACCCAGATGAATGTGCATGGGCCTATG
This sequence comes from Dalechampia spathulata, assembly GCA_948192965.1. Taxonomy (NCBI): domain Eukaryota; kingdom Viridiplantae; phylum Streptophyta; class Magnoliopsida; order Malpighiales; family Euphorbiaceae; genus Dalechampia; species Dalechampia spathulata. The sequence goes on along the minus strand of CANYBF011243792.1, from coordinate 30,875 downwards.
GTATGAATATATTCGATCTTCATGCTTGGCGACGAACAAACATAAGAGAAACCTACAATTGCTGGCTGAGAAAGGTGAAGTCTTCACCACTAGTACTCACCCTGTTCACTTTGTACAAGTATTTTTTGCTTTCTTTATACACCTATCGTGAGCATGAATCTCAAAATTCAGCCAATGGCCAATGGGATATTCATCCAGAATTTAGGTGCTGCATGCTAGATTTTGCATGAAACTGAATCTCAAAATTGTTGTTTTTCCCATTTGTTTAAATCTCTGTCAATCTATAAATTTATCATTGTTAATTTGTTCCTCTATCTTGTGGAAATCAAATAATCATGCTTAGACCAGAATCATTAAATACCGTAAATGTTAAGTTTTACATCTGAAAGAAACCTGAAAGTGAAATTTTGGTATTATATGTAACATCTTAAGATACTTGAACGTTCAGTATTTGTTTTCTTTCAGTTTGCATTTATTAGCCCCAGGAGAGTTGTTGATAAATTTGGTTTTTTCATCTGCAGAACTTGAAATCAAACCTGACAATGTGGAAACTTGGTACCCTTCCGCCTGCATTAATTGCATTTAGAGGTCATGTTCATCCCATTGATCCATACTGGCACATGCTTGGCTTGGGTTATCAGAATATGACTAATATCGAAAGTGTGACAAAGGCTGCTGTTATCCACTACAATGGCCAGTCAAAACCATGGCTAGATATTGGCTTTCAGCATCTTCGACCATTTTGGACTAAATATGTCAATTACTCCAATTATTTTGTTAGAAGTTGCCACATATTGTAATTGTAGTTGGTCAGGATGGGTCCATAGCCATTACAACCTAGCAGTGGAACAGAGAAGATGAGCAATTTTGTGAAGATAAGGCAGACAGATTTTATTTTATTTTTTGTCAAGAAGTTGTTTCAGGTCTGAAGTCAATGTCATCCCCCGCTTTGCAGGAAAATTCTTGCATTGCAATCATGGGAGTGAAATTCATTCGTTCTTTTGTAACATAGAATCTATCATTCGATTTCTTTGGTTGGAAGAAAGAGGGACATTTTTATCGGTCTTCCTGAAAGAAGTCTAGCCTGAATAAAGCAATATACACAAGGTTATATGCCACCTCATTGTGCTGATCAATAAAGCGACAAACACCAGAGATTCTGCAGCAATGCATCACCAGAATTCATGAAGAGAAGAGAAGAGGAAGGTCAGGAAAGTTCTTTTCTAAGTGCTGCCTCATTTGCCTGCAAATATTCATCAATTCGATTAGTTTTGTATTCTCTTGGTGTTTCATTTTTTGTTAGCATGAACCATTTTTCACCCTTCCATTTACTTGAAAATGAAAATGGAGGTTACGTCGATACATGTCCGGTTGAGCTGGGGAGTTACTGAAGGTTATATATCAGTATTTGTTATGCATGACACATGAGATGCATCTGAAATGTGCAGAAAATTTTTTTCCTATTTCTTGTTTGCTGTTTAGTCCTTCAAAATTCTCTTATGTACTTTGTGATCATCCATGAAGCTGAATGTTCAGGAAGTTGCAGAAGAGCTTATATTCCAGCTCAAGGCTTACAAGCTATGTTCTTTTGGTGGTTTTATGAGAGGAGAAAGTTGTCAGGATTTAGATTTCGAGAATTCTTGCACTGCAAGGCAAACACTCCAAAACATCATTCCAATGACATGCTTAAAGGAATCCAAGCATCTTATTTCATATTGCTCTTTCATAATAAAAAGTTCAATTTATATTATTATTTAACAAATTTTGTTAATGTTTACTTCTAAATAAATATGCATTTTATTTCAAAAAGAATCATGTTATGATTAAATTATATGGAATGTAATTTTTTAAAAATTAAATAACTAATTTAAAATAATTAAAAAGATTTTATTAAAAAGAATAAACAGCAATTCGAAGTAGCCCTCTCATCTTACACTTGGTTCCACCACAGAGGGCCACCATGGATCTTTAGTGGTCAGAGGTCACAGGACAAGTCATAAATTTGTATGGTTTGGCTGCTTTCAGTTTGGTTCTGACCATTCTCCATGGTACCATGTTCCACTCACTGTTTCCCACCACGAATAAATGTTACTTCTATCTAGATAATGAACGGTGGTCCATATTACATAACCTCACATTTAATATAATAAAGAATCCATGCATTATCCGATGAACATGAGACATATTTGATCTTAAATCTCCTATTTACCGCCATAAATAGTACTTCAAAGGCCAAAAAGGTCGGTCACTGAGACAGTCTTCTGTGTTAAAAGAAGAGAAAGTAGGTCCATTTCCATGGTCACAATGCAGAAGAGCGAAAGTATTGACCGCAAATCTGGTATCTTTTGAAGACTTTGAAAATACCACTCCTTTTATTTCATCTACTGTTTTCCTTCTGCCATTTACATGCTTATAATTCCTCACCACCTCTCTTCTTTTACATTCTTCTTGTTAAATTTTGATTCTTTAGCCCATCTCAAGGTTGACCGACCAATATCAGCTTTGTTTCCCTGTGAGCTATCCCATTTAAGCTTCTTCATTTCTTTCAGTTTTGGTTTGTTCTTGACCAAGTTGAGGTTTTTGGGTTGACTTGTCGTCCTTTTATCATTTGTTTCTTTTGAACTTTTTGGTTGGATTAATTTGTAGTATACACACTTCTGGATTGTAGAAGTGGCCTAAAATTTTGATTAATTTTATCATTAGTCACTTTTGTGGATTTTGGTTATTTGTTGGTTTTTGATCTGTTATTGGCATGTTTGTTGATCTATGCGCTTGTAATTTTCTTTTCTCACTTTCGCAGGAATATTTTGCAAGAAAATGATTTTTTCTCGACAGGCTTAACTGATTTGACTTGCTAATTTTGTTTGCTGAAATCTTAGATTAAGGCTAAATCGTTGCTGCTGTTTCCTTGTTGGGTGTAGTTTCCGCTCCCATACTTGTGCGCCTTAGATCTCCATTCTTTCAGTATTGCTAATTCTGTTTTCATCCGAATTTGGCAGAGTTACTGATTCAGGATACTGGTGGGTCGTCAACAGAAGTGTTGCTAAATGGGATGTTGACTTCTGACGGAAAATTCAATCGAGACTGCAAATAGTTTGGATTTGAAGGATTTTCTTGAAGATGGCTGCTGTTCAGAATCAGTTAGAGATCAAGTTTAGATTGAGTGATGGATCGGATATTGGTCCCAAAACCTTTCCTGACGCTACGAGTATTGCAACCCTGAAAGAGAGTGTTCTTGCTCAGTGGCCTAAAGGTCAGTCAAGCCACTAACCCTTTCAATGGAGTTGTCTAAAATTAACTTGTGTTGTTTGGGAAGTAGGTAAAACAAAAAAGGAAGAGTTTTAGGTGGTAATTAAAGTAAAGTTCTGCAATTCTGAAGTGGGTTAACTTGCTAATAAACTTGACTATGGGAGAATTCATGTTTATTGCCATCTCTGTTATTATTATGCATTTACCAGTGTAATTGGGGCTGAACCTGAACCTGTTATTTGGTTAACCAGAGAAAGAGAATGGACCAAGAACGGTGAAAGACATCAAGTTAATAAGTGCAGGAAAAATATTGGAGAACAACAGAACAGTTGGAGAATGCCGGAGCCCGGTGTGCGATATCCCTGGTGGAGTCGCGACCATTCACGTAGTAGTTCAACCATCTTACTCTGACAAAGGTACTGCCAATCTTTACAGCACCGAATCCTGCATGGAATTGTTTGATTTTTTTGCTACGATTGACAACAGATATCCAGTTTCGTGTTGTGAAAATCATATGTGTGATGGTGCAGAGAAGATGGCAGCAAAGGAAGAGCAGCAGAAGAGATGCCGTTGTGTTATATTATAATTACGGCAGCATGATGAATGGGGACATGAGGGTGTAAGCTTAACCCCCGCCTGCCTGGATATATGAATGTCATGTTGAGTGCCAATTCTGTCTGGTATCTAGTGGTTTTGAATTCGAATCATGTTATCCTGTAAGGTTCCGTAAATGTACAATGCAAACGAGATCCTGATAAGATATGTTTTTGGTTATTTCAACTATATGTTCCACTGCTCAATATTACCTGTTTATAATAAAAACATTGGACTGAATGCCATGTATTTTTATTATTTCAATATATTGAACCTAAATCTATCAATAATGGTAAATATTTATTTTATAAAATATCATTATTGTATTTATTAATAATAATAATATTTAATAAAAATTAATTGATAAAGTCGACTTATCTATAGCTTCAAAAATTAAATTAAATGAAATTTAATTAATTCCCTTTGTCCCTCGCTTTGAGAGACCACTGGCTCCTCGGCTTGGTTTTCACATCGACCGACAGAAATCGCAGAATCAGCCACGTGTCGGCACGTGAGTCTCCTCTGTTATATCCACACAAAACCATTCGAACTTTCATGAACACTCCAGTCCTTAACCGCACCATTACCATCGTCGTCCTCTTGGCTTTATAATTAAAAGAGAAATCACAACAGCATTTCGTTTCAGTTTCTCTCTTTACGTTTCGTTCCATTGCCCTCCTTCCCACTCAATTCCCTTCTCTTTTTCTTCCTTTATTTTCCCTTCTCCAATTCACTTGCCTCCAAGCTACAACGTGCTCCACCCAGCAATGGCTACTACTGCTACGTCGTCGTTTACCGGATTCGGCATCTGTCCACGGCATCAAGCCTACAGAAATGCCTTGTTTCCTCAATCCTTACACTTCCCTTCAAAACCCACTTCTTCAAACTCGCTTAAATTCAATAAGAAACATAGAAACCCTTCTCTTAATCATTACCATAGATTTCACTCTGCTACAAGAAGATCCTTCGTTGTTCGATGCGATGCTTCTTCTAATGGGAGGGTAGAGTAATCTTCTTTTTTCTTTTTACCTTTTTTTTTTTTTTTGTTTCAAGAAGAGTTTGCCATACCCAGTTGTGATTTCGTTCAAGATTTAAGCTTTGTAACCAAAATTGCAAGTTTTTATAAGTTTCGTTTGTTGTGATGATTGCTGACTTGGGTTTTGCTTATTATTATTGTTATTTTCAAATGAAGATTACTCAACAAGAATTCACTGATATGGCATGGCAAGCAATTGTTTCTTCACCTGATGTGGCTAAAGAGAACAAGCATCAGATAGTAGAGACTGAGCATCTAATGAAAGCATTGTTGGAGCAGAAAAATGGGCTTGCTAGAAGAATCTTTTCTAAAGTTGGAGTGGATAATACTCGGCTTTTAGAAGCTACCGATAAATTTATCCAAAGGCAACCGAAGGTAAATTCTTTATATTCCTTGGTTCTCTTCTCTGGAATTTTAATTTCAAGTGCTTCTGGTGGAAACAAATTATTGTGTGATCTCTACAATACATTTAGAGTTGGCATGGTTCATTGTTGCTGTGACGAGCTATTGCAATCGCAATTATAAACTTAGAGATAAATTCTATCGTTTAGTTGATATAATTTCATTAATATCAGGAGTTGGATGAATTCATAATTAAAAAAGGATTCCTAGGACGGAAGCTTTCTTACAATGTCTTGATTGGTTTAACTGTCGTATCGCACCAGGTTCTTGGTGAATCTGCTGGCTCAATGTTAGGACGTGATTTGGAGGCTTTGATCCAGCGAGGCAGAGATTATAAGAAAGAATACGGCGATTCCTTTGTTTCTGTTGAGCACTTGGTTCTTGCTTTTACTCAAGATCAACGATTTGGGAAGCAGTTGTTTAGGGATTTTCAGATATCTCTCCAAACATTGAAATCTGCAATTGAATCAATAAGAGGACGCCAATCTGTTATTGACCAAGGTGGAAAACTGCTCTCCTTAAGCATGTGTATTGAAATACGCATGCACATTGTTTGTCTTGCATATATGTTGCTGTTTTGTTTTCGTTTCTGATGTATCACACCTGTTTTTTAGATCAAGCTTCAATTGCTTGTGTTCAAGGCAATTCCAGCTTAGAAATTTTCAAATTTTAACCATATTGTGGATCAAAATCAAGCTTGCTCTGTTCATTGTTATAATTCTGCAGGTGGGAAACATTTCCGAGCTAAGATTTTGCTTCAAATGTTATTATTTGGCTTTTTTTTTTTTAAGTACTCAGTTGTGTATATGTGAAATGTTTTCTGTGGTCGTGCTACTTGTTATTTTGAGGCTTACGAATTAGAAGCTTTTAAGAACATCTGCTGTTGTTGGTTGTAACAGATCCAGAAGGAAAGTATGAAGCGCTGGAGAAATATGGTAAAGATTTGACATCCATGGCAAAAGCAGGAAAGCTTGACCCTGTGATTGGACGGGATGATGAGATACGTAGATGTATCCAGATTCTCTCTAGAAGAACAAAGAACAATCCCGTACTGATTGGTGAACCAGGTGTTGGTAAAACTGCAATTTCTGAAGGGTAAGCATTAAGTAACTCTTTGTCATGTTTTGGATGAGAGGCAGAGAAGAGAAAGAGAGGGCATCCCTTTATTTTCCAGCCTTAGCCTTATAGTTACGTAACCTTCTTATTGTTGCATAAATGCTCTCATGAATACATTATAACATATGTTGAAAACAATATATCAAACTTGGGCCTAGCTCAAATCATGATTTTGTTTGAGTTTCTGGATCCAATAGGGTCTGTATGGAGAATCGTTTGGTTTATTTTTGTCTGGTCTTACTTCAAGGCTTTAAAACCACTTTAGATTCTTTACTTTGCGCCTTCTGTTTCAGTTGATTAACTGACTGCCTCTTGGACAGGCTTGCCCAAAGAATTGTACAAGGGGATGTTCCTCAAGCTCTGATGAATAGGAAGGTGTGTTTCTTAATGTGCAAGTAACGTTCTGTTTCTGTAGGGACTGTTTGCTTTGTGTTAGAGCTCTCTTAACCTCTTCATATGGGGAAGAGGGGTTCAGTATACTGAGCGCATGCTATTCCTGCTTTTTCTCTGATATGCTGCTACTGGTGTGATACTTGAATGATTGGCACTTCAACTTGTATGCTTCCTATTCATTAACTGTTGGTGATTTGAATTTTTTTTTTATAAGTTAAATGTGAAAATTTTCTACAGGAAGTGTATTGACTGGATCAGAAATGAATTGGATGAAGTAATGTAAATTGGTTGACTAATCGGATTCTATAGCATTGAAAAAAATTAAAATCGTCATCATATATTTAGATGGATATGTGTGTTATGTATGATTAGCATTAATAATTTGCAATGAATCTTATGATCCGATTCAGTTCTTAATTCTTGAGGATCTTAGTTATACTTGGAACCTCAATTTGATAACTAAGGTCTTGCCTAGAAAATCTGCTGTCACTGATGTGTCCACTTCTGTTTTCCAGCTAATATCCCTGGACATGGGTGCGCTAATCGCTGGAGCAAAATATCGAGGTGAATTTGAAGATAGACTGAAGGCTGTGTTGAAGGAAGTTACTGAGTCAGATGGTCAGATTATTCTTTTCATAGATGAGATCCACACAGTTGTTGGGGCAGGTAATGCTCTTGTCAAGTATAATCTATTGAAAGTTTCTATTTCCATGTGATAAAAAAAGTTTCTATTCTTTTCATAGAAGTAAGATGTTACTATTTGCATGCTTGTGATTTATACTTCATTCTCTCTTTCAGGCGCTACAAATGGTGCAATGGATGCGAGCAATCTCCTGAAGCCTATGCTTGGTCGAGGAGAGCTAAGGTGCATTGGTGCAACAACACTGGATGAATATCGAAAATATATCGAAAAGGATCCTGCTTTGGAGCGTCGTTTCCAACAGGTTTATGTTGATCAACCTACAGTAGAGGACACTATTTCCATACTTCGGGGGTTGCGGGAAAGATATGAGCTGCATCATGGAGTTCGTATTTCTGACAGTGCACTTGTGGAAGCTGCAATTCTATCTGATCGTTACATCAGTGGAAGGTTTTTACCTGACAAAGGTAATGCTAGTACATGTAGGCCTATTACAGAATGGTGAGACGGTGAGAGTATTTATTTAAAATTTTTCTAGAGGTATTTAATTTCAAATAGTTAAAATGCACAAGCAATTAGTAGCAGCAAAAAATTTTCGGGCCACTTTCTGATTCTTCTGAAGTTTTTGGTGCATTAAATGTACATCTGAAACTATAGAATTAGTAAGCTTAAAGTGTTGCAAACAACATTCAATTGCTATTCCATGATTAAGGAGGAATGACGTTAAATTTCTTCTTATTTTCATTTTAAATTTCATCAAGAGTAGATAGTTATAGATGAAATCTTTGTCTTCGGCCACATAGATCATAAATTGCATGAACATTTGAAGTTTGCTGCATTGACTTTGATCATCTAAAATCTCCATGGTTTACTCAGGCATCTTTTCAAATTGCAGCTATTGATCTGGTTGATGAAGCAGCTGCAAAATTGAAAATGGAGATTACTTCTAAACCTACAGCCCTCGATGAGATTGACCGTTCAGTTTTAAAACTGGAGATGGAGAAGCTCTCTCTTACAAATGATACAGATAGACCATCAAGAGATAGGTTGAGCCGTCTTGAGTCTGAGTTATCTCTGTTAAAAAAGAGACAAGCTGAGTTGACAGAGCAATGGGAGCATGAGAAAACAGTCATGACTCACATTCAGTCGATAAAGGAAGAGGTATATTGCCATCACCATAGTTATGGAGTTTTATCATTATCTTCCTTTGCAATTGTGTCTGATCATGTACAAAAGCAAAATAGAAGTATTATGTTTCTGACTTTTCTAAAACTTTATGCAGATCGACAGGGTAAACCTTGAGATTCAGCAGGCTGAGCGAGAGTATGATCTCAATCGTGCTGCTGAACTTAAGTATGGTAGCTTGAACTCTTTGCAACGACAGCTTGAAAGTGCTGAGAAAGAGTTGGATGAGTATATGAGGTCTGGAAAGTCCATGCTGAGAGAAGAAGTTACAGGAGATGACATTGCTGAAGTTGTCAGCAAGTGGACTGGAATCCCTGTTTCCAAACTCAAGCGATCAGAACGAGAAAAACTGCTGCGTTTGGAGGAAGAGCTTCATAAACGAGTGGTGGGCCAGGACCCTGCTGTGAAAGCAGTTGCTGAAGCAATTCAGAGATCTCGTGCTGGTCTGTCAGATCCTCGCCGTCCAATTGCTAGCTTCATGTTCATGGGTCCCACTGGTGTTGGCAAAACAGAATTAGCAAAGGCACTAGCTTCCTATATGTTCAACACTGAAGAGGCTCTTGTCCGAATTGATATGAGCGAATACATGGAAAAGCATGCAGTTTCACGGTTGATTGGTGCACCACCCGGTTATGTGGGGTACGAGGAAGGGGGACAGTTGACAGAGACAGTTCGCAGGAGGCCATATGTAGTTATTCTCTTTGATGAGATAGAAAAGGCCCATGCTGATGTATTTAATGTCTTCCTTCAGATATTAGATGATGGAAGGGTGACTGATTCTCAGGGTCGGACTGTTAGTTTCACCAACACTGTCATCATTATGACTTCCAATGTGGGGTCACAGTACATCCTGGACACGGATGAGGACATGGCAAAGGAGGTAGCTTATGAAACTATCAAGCAGAGGGTGATGGAAGCTGCGAGACAGGTTTTTCGGCCCGAGTTCATGAATAGAATTGATGAGTACATAGTTTTCCAGCCTTTGGATAGGGATCAGATAAACAGTATTGTTAAATTACAGGTAAAATTGCTCTTCTTCAATGATCGCTTAGCAGGATTCATTTTAATTCGACCATTTTGGAATCATTCTTTGTTTGTCATTTTTTTCATAGCATGATACCATTTTTTTTGTTGTCCACCGCAGTTGGAGAGAGTAGAACAGAGGATCGCAGACCGGAAGATGAAGCTACAGGCGACTGAGGCGGCTATTGAGCTTGTAGGGAGTCTTGGATACGACCCCAACTATGGAGCAAGGCCTGTCAAGCGTGTGATTCAGCGGTATATTGAAAATGAACTTGCCAAAGGTATCTTAAGAGGAGACTTTAAGGATGAAGACACCGTATCAGTAGATACAGAGTTTACAGCATTTTCCAATGGGCAACTTCCCCAACAAAAGCTAGTCTTCAAACGAGTCGAAAATGATGCAGATACCGCAGATACAGAAGACCAGGCTCTTTCTCAGACCCTCTAAATTTTCTCTTGGATTTTCCATTATACATAATTGTTTTCAACAGGTCATCTGAAGAAGATCCTAGGCATATATACTAAATCGAACTTCTCATCTTGTACAATAATGTACTTGAGGAAAATATATAGCCTCAAATGTATATTTTCTTTAACGTTCAGGTTATTTATTTTCGTTGCTCAGATTCGTAACGGTTATTCATTTCCCTTCCATCCGAGGGACTTATCTCTCCTGGAACCGGTCTCTGAATGGATGCCTAAGAGCAATGCTCGGGTGCACATCTTTGCCACATGTCGTAGAATATGTGCAAATATAGATCAAGTCTAGGCTTATGAGCTTGTATCATAACAGGAATAAACTACTACAAATTGGCGGCAACATATTCAGAAGATTCATGAAGGACAGGTATTTCCAACATCAACGCGTTATACGATGATAAATAACCAAACAACAGCAAATTCAATTGTGAAAAACAGGATCTGTCGCGACATTAATCGGGTCAATCAGTTAAGCCACAGACGACTAGATATGAAAAGCTTTGTTTCTCTGTTCAAATTATTTGATGTTTTATGCACGATGACAACATAGAAACCGATAGCATTAGGTTAAAGAAATTGGCAGAGGACGCATATCCTTGAAGAAAAATTATGTCAGGTTCGTATTCACAGGACTTCTCTTCTAGAAACTTGGTTTTTATTTTTTCTTTTCATTCCTTTCGCAAAAGCCAACTGTCAAGCAAGAACATCATCCCGAACAATGTTGTTTTATTCTTGATCCTTTTGATTCCAGTGTATATTATTCGTTTTACTTTTCTGTATATACTCAACTTACGAGGCTCTTCACGGGCGATTTGTGTCCTGGAGAGATATCACTGTTTCAAAAGCACCGACCAATGCCTTGACCTTACTTTTCCTGGCTTCAACAAGTTTATTTGCTGTTTCTTCGATGACGTTATTTAACAGAACCGTATCATCTTTTCTTTCACAAACATCTTGATGTCTCAAAACAACCTTTTCTGCACTTTGGTGGTCGTCATTTTTTATGTCTGTGGCTCCTCTCTTCTTGAAGCATTTTCGGGAATCAGCTTTGGCAATTTGGTGCTCCCCCAACACTCTTCCTCTCCTGAACTTGAGTCTCCTTGGACCATTATGCTCTGGCTTGATTTCTATCACCTTTCCTCTCCTGAACCTTAATTTCACAGGTTGGTCGATTTTATCCTGAGAAGGCATCATCCCTGCCTTTCTATTCCATCCTTTCTGCACCCTTTCCACGGTATTTGGCTCTTCCGTGGACTCGACTTCATCATATTCAGAACAGTAATCTTCTATATCACTTGCAGTGGACTCAGACTTCTCTTCATCTTCTTCTTCATTAGATGATAGCGATGGGGATTCTGGAAAGGATGAGGACCTGCCTGATATCAGTGGAGGTGGAGGTGGAGGTGGAGGTGGAGGTGGAAGTGAAGGTGGAGGTGGAAGTGGAAGTGAAGGTGGAGGTGGAAGTGGAGGTGATTTAGTAAAACCATTTTCCTTTCTATCAGACTCTAGGCACTTGTTCTCATTATCCATCTTAATTACATACAACGTCTTTTCCTGGATCCCTTCACTGCCTGGTCCTTTGATTTCCTTGATGGATTCTTCAGGATTAGAACTCTGAACCTTAAGATGGTCGTTGTTGACCCTTTCGATCTTGCTCTGATTCTGGAGCAGAGCCGCAGCATCTGAACCTGTCTTCCTCATTTCATTTAGCCTTGGAAGACTACTGATAGAAGGCTTGTGGAACTGGGAAACTCTTCCAGACATCTGTACTCTAACGGTGGGCTTAAGGGATAAGGTAGTTCTTGGGGACGCCACTATTTTAGCAATCCCGCTGCCTGAAGTTTTAGGGGAAAAGAAAGCTTTTTGAGATGTCTGCACTCTCTTTATGGTCGTTTTGGAGATTGATCTCTCTTGTGTTATCATGCTGTCACTGTTTCCTCTGACAGTTGAAATTTCCGAAGAATCTGGAGAAGGTGAAGTGACCTTCAGGTAATTAGCACTTTCTGAAGATATCTTCTCTTCGTTCATTTTTGGTAAAGCTTGTTTCAGAGAGACCTCAAGTTTTTCAGGGGACGAAACACCAGACTTCATGAATTTTGCAGATGAGCGGGTTTCTGAATCAGTTGAACTTTTAAGATTGACTACCGATGTCTTGTCTCTCTCCCGCAATGTTGTTCTCCTCTTCTCAGGCATATCCTTACTTGATACTGAATTTTGGCTGTCAACTGATTCTGTCGTAACCACCTTCAATGCCGGAGATTTTCTGTCAACAGGCTTTTTGGGCGCTTGTCGTTTTGTGATCTCAAGAGTATCCGGTAACGTTTTGAAATTGGAACTTGGTTTTTGGGCAGGTTTCCTTGAATTCTTCCGTAGAAATGGATGCCTTGCCTTATCTTCAAATGCATGTTTCGTCCCGTACTTACAGAAATCATGACAGGAACCGGTAGATGAGCGCATATGATGAAGTTGATTCTTTCCATCGCTCCCTAAAGAAGAGGCCTTTCCCGTGGAATGTCTTCTTGAATTACCTGGAAGTGACTTGGTTAATTTGGGAGTCACAGGAAGACTTGCGCTTTGCTCGGCCATTAACTTGGAGCACGTAAACTTTATACACAATCCTGAGAATCAGGCACAAATAGCGAGAAATCAGAATTCCAGAATCTGGCGTTATTAGTAAAATGATGAAAGAATTCGAAGACAACAACATAATGGAAGAAACATCGAATATCATCCTGAAAAAAAAAAAGCAACAATCATATAGATCTTAAGACCAATATGAATTAATTCCTGTTTATATTGATCATGCCCTTAAATTATAAGTTGAAGATAAAATTCTGGTGAAAATAACCAGAATGAAGAAGATTTGACAGGTTTGAAATCCAACAAAATCATGGGAAAAAGGAAATTTAGAAATACGAAAAGGTGGTCTTTTCCAGTTGAGTAACTTAAAACAGCAGGTTCTCTTAAATTGGATCGATAATATTAAAAACTTTCTGAAATTCTCTACGGCCTGAAAGATGAACATGAGAGAAACATAGAACATAAGAATATGAACAAAATAAGGTTAATCCAATGTGGGAAACATATTTGGTTTTGACTAGCAGATAATCTACCTAAAATCCATTTCAGAATTCCTATCAGGATTAATAGATATTTTTAAATAAGGAGAATGGTATGAAAACAACATGACAATCAGTCGTATCGGTCATTTCTCGCCAAATGCATTGGCAACTCGAAAATTAACTAAAGACAACAATTTCAATTACAAATAACAAAATTTCTGACATGCCTACAACATCAAACTCCAAAGAAAGCACGCAGATAATGCTCAGAATCCGCCACAGCGATCAGGCATGATTTCTCACAGCTAGGCAAGCATTCAAACTTTAAACAGAAGAACAACCCAGAAAAAACAACCGAAACATGAAGCTGACTTGATAAAAACCAATGATCAAAAGCTCATTGAGAAGAGAACCCATGAATGAAAAACAAAAACCCAGATAACATGAATCAAGAAGGAGAAAACTTTAACAGGAAGAGAAGCAGAGGGAGTTGTAAATGTGTAGTTACCTTGGTACTTAGCTAAAACTGATAAAAGGAAAAAAAAAAAAAAAAAAGAGTGCTTTAACAGAAAGCTAACAGAGAAAAGAAAAAAGCAGACAGAAAACAATGGAAAAAATGAACTTGTATATATAAATTGCTTGGAGAGATCGTGCAAGCAACTGCTGGGTTTTTGTTCAAGGTTCTCTTCTCGTGAGTTTGGCGATGCCGCTACCGCCTGCTTAATAGGCGTTAGACTTCGTTCCTACTGCTACACAAATATTCTATAATTTATTTTTTTAATATTTATAAAAGAGATGCTTATTTTTATATTAGCAATAAATATTTGTCAAATCAAATATGAACTGCGCCTTTTTTTAAATATATATATATATATATATATATATATATATATATATATTATATATAATTTTGGTGGGTTTGAAAGATGTAGAGTGGACTTGTTTAATTGTTAATTATGAAGTGGGATGATGATTAAGGAGGTTTTGACTCATTTGTTAATCATCACAAAGTTAGATTATGTCAGTCATCTTAAGATTCTCTTTATATTTGAATATCTTCTCTTCATATCTTTTCTAACTAATCTGTTTTTTTTTAATTAAAATTACTTTAATAATTTATTTTTATATAAAAAATAACATGCGATCTTTGCTTTGGGAAACGGCAATGCAATGCAATGCCTGCCCATCACACTTATTTTCTTTTATTATTATATAAATAATAATAAATTAATGTGACATAGATTCAATTATAAATAATAGAAATTTATTTTTTATATTATTATTTATATTAAAATAATGAATCATTTTAAAAAAAAAAAAAAAAAAGGGGAAGTAAATCAAAAAAGAGAGAAGGAAGGGGGTGCAGAGATTACAGCGACATTGACTTGACATTATCCCCTGGAAATTTCACTTGAAACTTCTTAATTATCGACAATTCAATCCATCCGAAGCTTCTCCACTCTCTTTCCATTTTTTAATAACAATTATTTACCCAAGGTAAATATTTATTACCATATAATTAATTTTACTGCTCACATCCTTTTTTTTTTTTTTTGGAAAAAGGGAGGATATTTGTAATTTTAAAACAATTAGTTTTTTATTAAATTATACGAATAATAATATTAGTATTTAAAATTGTTTTACTCCATCATAATAATTAGGGCATTTGGACTTAAGAAGTGTAAGGAGGAATTCAAATTTAATGTATTTTCCATCACATAAAAGTAATTTTAAAAAAAAATAATAATAAAAAGAAAAACCTTGTTCCTCACTCTTCCTTAATTAATAATTATTATAAATGAGACTTATAAAAGAAAATACTTGTCCGTAAGCAAGGTCAAATCTTTTTTCTCAATGAACTGTGTGTTCATTTATTATAATTAATGATTTTTCTATTATTTTTAAAAAACAATCATATTTTTATTTTTTAAAATTATTTTAAATTTCCATTTCTAAATAATCTCCCAAACTGCATTAACAGTGTCATTATCATCATCTTAATTGTCATTAATCAAGATTTATGACATTTAATTGGTGGTTTGGACGTTGAGTGTCAAAACAACTCCATCATCACCGAATAATTACAAGAATTCATTTTACATTATATATAGATTAAAAATTAATAAATATTTGCCCTTTTGTATCTTATTTTTTTACACAATTCATATTAAATACGATCAATCATATAATTTATATTAGTATTAATTAATAAAAAAATTTAGCCCACATTTAACTACATTTTTTTTGAAAAAAAATATCCTCGAAATAATTTTACCCAGAAAGTTGCTGAAATAATGTAAAAAATCTCCAAACATTCAGAATGAAGAAGGTAAGGAAGGATGTATCTTCTAGAAACAATCCAATAATCTAGTTATTGTTCTTCATAAATAATAATAATAATAATAATCTATTTTTTAAATATTCGTATTTAAATATATATATATTTGATCAATTATGGGAATAAATAAACCTCACAATAACAATACGAAGGCAACGGTGTGTATTTACTACAATTAATGAGGGATCGGGTAATTAATACTACCAAGTCAACTATGTATCTTAATAATAAAAATAAAAGTGAATTCAAGCATCTATTGAAATATCTTAATCATAATATTTCAATCAGAAATCATAATATTTAAAGTTAATCACGTATATGAGTTTTAGATAAAATATTCATAAAAATATGAGACGTGAAAATTTAATTATAAAAATCGTTTTAAAATTATTTTTCAACTTTTTATTTTTTATATTTTTTAGCTTCTTATTTTTTTTAATGTATAATACATTTTTTTCTACAAAAATCTGTTTTAAAATTTCAAATGATTAAAATATAAAGGAAATTTATTCTAAATTAATATTATATATATTTAAATGGTATTTTTTTAGTATTTCTTATATAAATTACATATAAATTTTTAAAAATTTTATATTTAAAAAAAACATATTTTCATATTTTTATATTTTTAAAAGATTTTTTTTTGTATTTTTATAAAAAAGCCTAATATTTTAATTTAAAGAAAATAAATGTAAGGCTAGTTTTGAAGGGTACTAATCCCAAATTCTAAGAAAAAAGAAATTTAAAGGGTGGCGAAAGGGGTTTTCCAAGACAAGAAAAGCCGAAGGCATCCTTTTTTTGTGTGTGGAGGAAATGAAATGATTGATACGTTTCAGGAAAAACAAAAAGTGAAAGGGAAGATATTGAACTTGCATTAATATCTGGAAGCATTATTATTTTATGCCCTAAAGTTCATATTTATATTTACGTATTCTAATATACTTGTCAAAGTCATGGCCCAAATCTAAAGCAACGAAGAGACTATTGGAGTTATGGTAGAAAAAGGTTCCAAAATGGAAGGTTCATTAGCAATTGCAGTTCCTTTAAGAACCCATCTGCACAGTTGAAAACATTGCATAGAAGAAACTGAGCTTTATGCTGAAAGCAATCACACTAATCAACTTTTATATACATACAAGAGCTTCCCAGACTTGCAAAGCAGCTCTGATTTGGTAGGTGAGATTTCCACAAGTTGGGTCTCCACCACTATCAGAAACTCCACACACACACAGCCTCGAACCCTATAAAATTCTACAAGAGCTTATGTGTTTCTAGACATGATGGATGATATGGCATCCTAAGATAAATCAGAGGCCTGTTTCCCGGTACCAACTTCTTGTTCACAACGTTTTTAGACCAAAAAGCTACTGCACATCAAGCAACGATTTCCCTGACAAGCCAATCCAAACTAGGATAAGCAAAATACAGTATTAAGAAAGATGGGAGAGCAAACAGAACCGTGACAAGAATGTACAAGGCCAAAATGGCGGCACTGGCAGGTATAGCATATAAGATGATCAAAAGGAATATGATGACCAAAGGAAACTTGGCTGTCAGTTGAACAAAAAAAACCAGTGACTTCTGGAGTGAAGAATGTATCCTTCCCATATTGAGCAAGGAATTGGCATTGCTATGGCCATGATTTGCTGCTGACGGGTCCGGATTTCGTCCCCTTCTAACATTAATGCGGTTTAACTGATTTCCAGGGGATAAATTGCTATCTGATGACCAGAGAGTTCGATGACCTTCATAAAGCGTATTCCGACACTTATTTCCATCATGATTCTTGCTTTCAACCATCCAAAGCAGAAAGTAATTCTTTCGAGGAAATTTTAGATCACCTCTACAGACTAGGCGGAAGGATAAGAGATTGCACCATGGACATGATATAAAGAGCGGAAGTTGAATAGGCAACGTGGGGAACTTCAAAATAGCCCATTGAAGACCAAGGATACAATTTTTACAAAGGGTATGGCCACACCACAAAACATAAGGAACATTTTCCACTATGTTGAAGGATTCCCAGCATATTGGACATTCCAGGCTTTCTTCTTCTCTGCTAACGATGGAAGAAGCTTCATCATCAGAAGATTCTAATGCAGCTTGAGTTAGCTTTGGTGCACTCTTCAAACCAATTCCTGCCATACAACTGGATGCAAAATTTTGCATTTTGATACCAAGGAGAAGCAACTAGAGGAAGTAAAACTGCATTCTATGCCTATATAATAGGATCTGACAACAGCTAGTTATAACTATTAACTCATGATACCATGAAAGTCCCATTCGCTAAGTTTTAGCGGCATCAACGGTTGAAGCAAGCACTGCAACCTTGAAGAAAACCCAAAAGATGAGAAACAAACTAAGGCTTTAAGAACTTCAAAATGCAATATTTAGTTTGTCATTCAGTTCCAATTACTCTGTAACTTGATTAGAAGATGATACAATACAAAGACAGATGAATTAATGTGTCCAATGCTATCACTAGCAGATAATGCCAATAAATAAATGTCAAAATCTCCATAATCATAGCGTTTTCCCCATTGTTTGCATTCAAGTTACAAATGCTCACTGCCACAAACTGAAACTTCAGAATAATTGCCTCGACAATACGAAGCTTAGGCTAGCAAATATCTACAAATAAATCAAGACAGATAAACTCCAAACAGACGACAAATGAAAGGTCAACCTAAAATATCGATAATATATCCAAATTCAAATGCTAGACGTGTCAATAAATATAGCAGAAAAGAAAAATCAACAGTAAGCATACACTTAACCACAGGCTAACAAGTCAGGGAAAAAGATTCAGCAGGCAACGTCCCACACATATGAGGAATGAAGAACCGGTTTAATAACTAATAGTATATGCAAAGAAACAATCTTCGTCTTTTAATGGAAAGTTCTGCATCAATTCTAATATCCAATGAAAAGTTATCGGTTTAAAAGGGGGGAAAATCTGAAAACAGAGAAAAGATAGCCTTTATGATCATGTTAAGCTATACCCACTTTGAAAATTATTCGATCCCAACATTTCTTATGGCTTACAAATATCAGACATAACAAACAAGAATGATAGCAAACTCGGAACAAGGAAATCACATAATCAAGATCAGCTCGAGGGATAAACATGGAAACCAAACGAAAAGCAGAACAACAGATCCATGTAAAAATCAAAGCTTTTTTATTAGAACTAAACAAACAGAGAGGAAAAAGAAAGATTAATGAATAGAAATTGAAAGCACAAAGGAGTTGATGCTATACATATGATCTTACCAGTTAAGCTGAAATCCATATGTTGTTTGAATTAAAATTAAGGGAAGAAAAGAAAAGGAATTAATTGATTTTCATTGTTTTAACAGATTGAACCAATTTGGGGGATGTTGAGGAGAAAAACAACAATTTGGGGGCAGCTTTTTTGTTGTTGTGAGGATGAAAATTGATTGTGGTCCACGTGGCATTCTCATGTAGGCAGGGAATACGACGTCGTTGTCACGTAACGAGAATAGAGTCAAGTCTTTGGCATAACGTGATGATAAAGTCAAAAATGCATGAACATGATTGAAACGGTACCGACATTAACTACATACCATATCTTATGAATCCTTTTAATTGAAATATTTCTTATTTATCTAATATCATAGTACTTTATAATAATGATGAATATTCGTAAAATTATAAATTTATTGTTAATGTTTTAATACATGTTAAATTCTATAGTATTAAATGAGTTATATATTTTTGATATTATTTTTTAAAAATTTAATTGTATAATTAAAATTGAAATTCAAAATACAGGAAAAGATTCTGACAGAAGGCAATGAAATTTTTTATTGTGTACTTTGAAGTTTGTCAATATTACGTGATTATTGGTTTGTTGTATTTTTAAAGTTTGTGAATATGATTTTTATTCCATGGCAAGGTAGCTTGTCGTTGTAGTCCAATTATTGCCAGACTGAAAAGTTCAGGGTCTTTTTGTATTCTGATCAGGGTCTTCCCCCAATTGATCTGGGAAGAACAAATTAAGCTGTTTATGACAGTTCTGCCGTTAATCTTCTCCTTCCAATTCCATGGCATTAGCTTAGTGAGGAAGATGCAGAAGAGAAGATTAAAGATTACATCTTTGGGCACCATTTAGTGGGGTTTTGGACTGAAACCCGATTGCCTACTTCATTGCCTGTCAGGAGTTCTGATTAGTTCTTCAAATTGGAGAACATGGGCAGCAGTAAACATGGAAGAGGAACAAGGAAAAAGGGTTACTCCTAGAAGGTAAGATTATTTATTCCGTTCATTTTCCTGATATGGTAAAACCATTTGAAACTCCTGCCATCCAATCATAACTACATTATCTTGTAGAAGCGGGAAAGGAAAGAGGGAAATAGAATGGCTCACTTTTGCCACGGAATTAGCGGCTAAGAAATTTGAGAGGGTGCAAAAGCAAGCTCCAAATTTAGCATGCAATATCCATAATCTATACCATTTCTCATTTCACTTAGCACCCAAAAAAAACCAACATGGAGCTTGTCGTCACCTCCTGACCCCCCTGAAACATTCCTCCCTCCTACCTTGTCATTTTTGTTGTAGTTATTTTCTTGGGACTTCCATATCCATAACTTTTTAGCTTCTCCTGGAAATTGCATTTCAATCTGTGTGTTGATTCCGGTTTTGGTTCTAATTTACATTTGAACTCGAATATCTGAACATGCTATGAAAAGATATTGATTACGGAAGTACCTGTCGGATATTGTTTTGGAACAGGAATCCTGAGATTGAGGGATACTATTATTGTTAATAATAGTGGTTAAAAATGGGCTTGCATTTTACAAAGCAGGGGCTAGGAAAGGCTGGGACTTCAAATTTGCAACATGCTCAATATTCTGTAATCAATTACCTTACCAAGAGTATCTATCTCCGAAACTTGGTATCCAAGCATCGAAGGCGAATGCTTGTTGCAGGATATGATCTTGACATGTCTTATATAACAGAGAAATTATTGGCTATGTCTTTCCCTGCTGAACGAATGCGGGCTATGTATCGTAATCCTCTTTGGCAGGTGAAATCTGTGTTGGACATGAGACATGGGGAGCATTACAAGGTGCTTGTTTTAAACCGTAATCTGCATATATGGAATCGCAATACTGGTTGATTTTGATTAATTCGAACCTGGTCAGGATGATAAGTATTTCTCAGCAAGTACGTTTCCGTGATTAAAGCTGATTGTATATATATGTTTTGTTTAAATTTTGCAGGTTTATAATCTGTGCATTGAAGAAACGTATGATCCAGCACATTTTCATGGTCGTGTTGAGGGATTTCCTTTTGATGACAACCATGTCCCACCTCTAGAAATGGTCAAGCAATTTTGTGAAAGTGTTCATTCATGGCTATCACAAGACCCCAAAAACATTGCAGTCGTGCATTGCATGGTATATAAATGCTTATTTGCTTCATAAATCTTTCCATTTTGGCACTTAATAATTTGTTCAGTGTATGGAATGGTAGAGAATCCTGAGCCAGAAAAATTCAAAAAATGTGTTCCTTTCCTTTTTCATTGTATATTCTTGCTTGAAAATGGGTGTTTTTTACCTGAAAATTTTCAGGCAGGTAAGGGTCGAACAGGTTTGATGGTCTGTGCCTACCTTGTTTACAGCGGGATGACAGCAGAGGAGGCTCTTCAGTTATATGCAAATAAACGAACTACCAACAATGAAGGAGTAAGTTGCATTAGGTATATTAACACCATATTGTATCCCGAAACTATCCACGCTCGTCAGTTATCAGCGATAGGTTTTTTCCGACCTAACATTCCATTCATTATGCACTTCAGGTCTCGATACCAAGCCAACGTCGTTATGTAGGGTATTGGGCGAGTTCACTTTTTCTGCCTAAGGGGATTGGAACTGGTCCTCCTATCATCAGGCTGCCTCAATCTCGTAGCAGAGAATTAAGGCGAATCCGTCTCTACGATGTGGTTAACACACAGTCTATATTCTTCGTAGTTTCAGAATTGCAAGAGGTACTCGATATAAAATCAGGTTGATTCCATTTTGTTCAGGTTGGCATCTTGAAATTGTCAAAAAGCTGAATAACAATTTGACAGGTTCCTAGCCAGTTATATCGTCCACCAGGAGAAGTTGCAAGAGGTTGCTGCAGACCAATCAAAGAAGGATGCCGGAGGAACTATAATAGTCGACAATACTATATTTCTTTCCTCGAAGATGGTGATGAAGATGGAAAACCATCAGAAGCACAACAAGAACCTCGTTTTGTTGTTCAGATGGACACAGAACGTCCAATAATTGATCGGCAGAACTGTCTCGATTGCTGTTTCAAGAAACCTGTAGAAGTAG
Source organism: Dalechampia spathulata (assembly GCA_948192965.1). NCBI lineage: Eukaryota > Viridiplantae > Streptophyta > Magnoliopsida > Malpighiales > Euphorbiaceae > Dalechampia > Dalechampia spathulata. Next base: position 9,010 of record CANYBF011243792.1, on the reverse strand, counting down.
GTCAACAAGAATCAGAATTCTTTTTACAAGTTCGCAGCTTCATTTACTGACATGTAAGTTTGTGTATGATTAATGGATTAAATAGGTCAAAGGAGACGTTCGTGTGATATTCTACCAGAAAATGATAGGAAGCCGCCTCTTCTATGTCTGTTTTAATACAGCTTTCATAAAGAATAGCATGCTGCAGGTAAATAATCATCATAACTTTCAGCCATGGATCCTAGTAATTTGATAAAGATGATGTTAATGAAGTCTGTTCAATGTTGCAGTTCTCAGCGAGGGATTTGGATAAACTTAGGAAGAAGGGTCAATCAATATGCGGTTCAACCTTCTGTTTGGAGTTGCTATTTGGACCAGCTAATTCTAAGTGTTCATCAGACAACGGCTACGACGACCCCGACGACAACGACGAAGAAGATGGCCTTAGTGACGATAGCTTCTAAATATTAAAAAAAAACTATACCTATTAAAAGGGTACAACATATTTTGCTAAAAATATATATAAATACACATGCCTCCTCCCAAAAACTGGTATCATCTACTCTGGTGACCATTGAAGGTTTTTTTTATAACAATGGTGGGATATTGGGATGGAAGCCTCTTAATTTTTTTTTGTGTATTTTTAGGTTCTTTTTGTTGGGAACATTCTTCGGGGAAGAACCATATGTGATTAACTAATCCAGTGTAGTTTGAATCCATATTGAATTTATAAACTTCAATGCTGATACTGAACAAAAAAGGTGAGATGTAAGTTATGCTAATTTCTAATTGTACTTCTCATTTCCTTTTCTTTTCCAGTTACTGTTGTGCGGTTGCCCATTTGTTAAAGATCCGTATTTCAAGATCAAATGAAAGATGAATTTTATAAACCAAATGAACCCACGAATCGTAATCGAAGAGTTGATGACATTGCAAGAAAGAAAGAAGATGGCTTTGACAACTGAAAAAATAACGTACAAGTGAATTCTTGAGCTTGGGAAATACAAGGGCTTCCTAACTTCCAAACCATGTTTTTCATTTATATCACACCCCAAACAAGAAGAAAATAAATTCAAGGGGAAAAAAATCAGTATAATGTTATTACTCAACAAGTCGCTTAATTTATGATGAGAAAAAACAAGCTCGGATCAGATGCTGAAAATTGACAGATACCAGATTAGAGATTAAGAAAATGTAGGCATGCGTGATGTGAATCTTCCTGGCTTGAAAATTTTGACTGACAAAACCTGGAGGAAAGCCTCCGGTTTTTAACTTCGCAGTTTTCATATCCACTCATCTCTTTTCATTGTTGAGGAATGGGAGGATGATTGGTTGGATATCTCTGTCTTGGCGGACGCCTTGTCCTCTTTCCCCATCCCATTAGTCTAGTCTCCTCAAATCGAATTTCTCCGCACTTCAGATGCTGCATATACCCGCATTTCGGGTCCTGATCTTCGGGCGGACTAACTGCAGTTTCTGCAAGAGAAGATGCATTTGTCGTAGGAGTGATAGGAGTGGACGCTAAACGCTTTCTCCCCCTTCCTCGGCCTTTTGGGGAGTTTCTCTGCGACAAGCTTGGCTGCCAAATCCCGCCGGTAGCTCTAACAAGTCCTTCAATGGTCTGAAGATCCTTGGTCACATCATTCTTGGATAGAGAGACAAGACCTGGAAGTACATCTCTTTGAAAGTCCTTCCTTTGCCTTCCTCTCCTTGCCTGACCCCGTCGAGCCCGTTTTGTCAGTGCCACTTCATCTTTTGTGCCTTCTGGAGAATCAGGCTCGTAATAGTACTTCTCTGACTTTGTTTCCGTCAAATTTAGGGTCATAAACTCGAAATAATCAATACCATTTTGTCTGGAATCTTCAAAATCTGTACTATCCTTGGCAACTGAAAACGATACGCCATTCTGGATCCCACCCTTGTCAGAAGTTATGATCTCTGCAAACCAGTGAAGAGAATCGCTCAACGAATCTTCTAAATTAAGACGATCATCATCAGATTGAACATTGAGCATGCCAGAAGATGACATGGCAATTAGAGCCTCAGCTGCAGCCTTCATGAAGCCTTCTTTATTGTCTTTTAATGAATCAAATGATTCTTTAAGTTCGCTTCCTACAAGTTCACATCCTGAGGTAATGTCCATTTCAGAATCGAGAACTGCAGGCGCCTCCAAATCTATCTCAAGTGCAATCTTCACCTTTGTTCCGGGAGAAAAATGTGTCAATTGAGACTCTTCTTCATTCAAACTCACGTTCAAATCGATGTGATCTCTTAAATCATTGATACAAGCAACCTCAGCCTTCAAGTGCTGCATCCTTCCAGAATCAGATGGCACGGGATCATGATTCATATCAGCAAGAAGAAACGCAGCCTTGACAGATTTAGAGCCATTAATTTCCACATCACTATTAGGCTTCGAGGCAGAGCTTGCAGAAAGCAAGTTCTGAGACATTTGCTTTTCGAAAATGGGAACCCCAAGAATCTTCCTAATGCTTGAACAGCCACCTACTTCCCGTCCTCTCTCCTCGGTGTCATGGGCATTGGAATTAATCATCGATGAGGAAATAAAGTTCTGACAGGGGCCTGTCATTCTGTCAGCTTTCACAGCAAACTGCTGAGACTGGTTTTCTGAGAAATTCAAATTTATCTGATGACTGTACTTCCCGTTACAAAATGAAGTATCTCTAAGCCAAGACAATCTCCCTTTTACAGTTTCTTCCTTCTTTAGATTATCAAAACAAATTGATTTTGAATTGGATATTGCTTCAGTCTGACAGCTTTTTGGCCGAACAGCATGTGCTTCCTCAGCATATTTTGAGTTCCCCAACCAGCTAGAGCACCTATCATATTGAGGAGCTCTTTCAGAAATGCTCTGGTTGATGCCATTCAGGTAGCCGGAGTTTACCGATCCATAGCAAACCTGAGATTCCTTGGACTTCATCTCAGAAATGAGGCGAGGGCTACTTTGGAAGGATCGTTCAGAATGCAAACTTGGAAAGGATCTGAGATTGTCACTAACAAGTGGCCTGTCCAAAGCAATTTCATGACCATGCACCAAACTGCCGGAACCATCGGCTGATTTAGGAGGAACAACATTAAAGTTAGCATTTTCCTTGAAAGATGTCATATTCTGCCTCCAGCCAGCTGGAATTTCAGTCCAACATGTGATGGAGGGGAAATCAGAATTGGGAAATTAGATCAACGAATAAGTGGTTGCAGAGCACACAAACCTGAGGCTATAACACAACACTCATGATCCCTTTTAGAGATCTCAACACCGAAAATCGTCCTCTTTAACAATTGCTCCATTCTGTTCTGATCAACTCTCTGACTCCCAACTTGTGATGATTCACATATTGCAGGCAAATACTCACGGTGAAAACCACCATTTTGAGACCTTTTGTTGCTTGAATCTTGGCCTAAACAGGCAGTTAAATCAAATTAATACATCAGGTTAAAGGAAAAATGGCATATGGTAGCTTTGGGGTCAAACAGGTAACCAAGGAGAACGCAGTGAACCTTTCGAAAGTATTCAAAAGAAAAACTTGGTTTATTTATTTATCAGTTTGTCACTTGTAGCTATGAATCTACTTATAACAAAGTTGTTGCTAGGACATACAAGAAATGATTGAACAATCGCTGAAGAAATCCTTACCAGAGTTAAAAGTATAAGTTAGCCATCCTCCTTGTCTCTTTTCATTGTCTAAATTCAGATTCCGCAAGCTAACACCCTCATCCTTTATTTTAGCATGGCTTTGAGAAGTTTCCTCTCCACAGCCAGCAACATTCTCTAGGATACCAATAGAAGCTGAACTCGATGCTTCCTCAAGCTGAACAGGTTCGTTCAAATCAGTAAGACCCACGTTCCTCCTTAAATTTACATTGGGGCTCGAAGCATCTCCATTGCAAATAGAATATGCATCCCTTTGAGCGGACAAGTAGCCATTTCTCTCACCAGCGACCTTGCAATTCTCATTAGGAGCGCAAGTTTCTATCACTGAACCTCCAGATGCCCCTAGGCCATCCTCTTCACCATTTATGCATTCATCAGCTGGAATTTCAAGGTCAAATAATCTTCTCTGAAGCTTCTTGCACTTCGACTCAAGAGATCCATATTCATTAAGTCTTGATCCATTGTGAGTAGAATCACAAACAGATTGCATGTTCTTCACTTTCATGGAACTGAAATGTGATTGGACGCTATCAGCACCTGATGCAGATGATATATGGCAACCGAAATCCACCAAAGGCCGACCAGACTCATGCCACCTGCTTTCAGTATCAGTAGATGGAAAGGCAAGAAAATTTGATTGCGATGTCCCTAAGAATTTAAACTGTCTGTGGGATTCTCTGCTTCTCACTTCATTCATCATGCTCGTCTGTATTTTGTAAAGGCGATGCAGTTCTTGGAGCTAGAAAATAAAAAAAAATCACAAGCAAAAGTTCAAAGCCTGTATCAAAATGAATTTATAACATGACATTTTCTAAGTGAACTTTAGAGTCCAATCAAATTAAACAAATCACTAAACCTGCTGCCTGAATACACTTTCATGCTTCAGAATGGTTTGCCTTAATCTTTCCCAGTCGTATCCTGCATATGCTTCTACTTCTGGCCTTGGAGCAAACACGCCATAGTACGGCCCAAATGTTCTGTTTCCATGATGAGAGAGCCAGGGACCATTGTTCGCATCACCACTGAAATCCCTCGTAGGATAATGTCCTGGCATATACATCTTATGCTGCACTTTTGCACCCATTCCTGAAAGTCACAAAAGAAATCTGTAAATAAACAAGATAACTGCAAAGTTATACAGCACTCAAGACAATGATGAACATGTAGAAGAGTTATTGTGGATTGAAGAGAAAATGCTGAACCGAACCGAAAAGGGAAAGTATGAAGAGCATAACTAGACAAAGCCAGTCTGTATAATCATTTTGCAGAATAGGGGAAAAGGAGATCTACAATGTAGCTATATTTTGACATGATCGTACGGATATTAACAGCAGTTGATAATGACAGGCTGCTAGCTAGACACTTCATTAATCAAATATTCATACGTTTAGTTGTATTAAGGAGTAAATTGGAAGTCAAAATGATAAGTAAAAAAGAAATGCATAAATCATGCAAAACCTACTAACAAGAACAACAGAAGAAGAAAAAGAAAATGGGGGGCCAATTCATGTCAATTTCTAAATGAATTCAAATATACAATTGAGATCACCATATGAATCCATCAAGAAGGAGCTCAAAGAAGTTCCAAAGCTGAAGGAAATGAAGATAACAAATTGGAACAAACCCCTATTTCATATAAACACCATAATTAACTACATAAAAGGAAATATAATAGTAAAGGATGTATTAAAACAATTAACCAAATCAAATCAAACAATATGACTGGATCAAACAGCATAATTAAAGCTGCAAGAACAAGGGGAAATTTCTGTTTAAAGAACAAGAAACAAAATTTTAAATAAAGCAAATAATAAAGATCTTACCTTTATAGCATCCTCCACCAACACCAATCCATAGACAATTATCAAGAAACTTCAGGTAGCTCCATGAAAATTCAAACGAAGAACAAAATTTGCAAAGAATCCAACGACCCAAAAAAGAAAAATATCCAAAGTTGGTAGCTATACAATGATACTGAGGAATCTTGAATCATCACCAGATAAGAACAACAAAATTAAGAAGGGGAAAAGAAAAAAGAAAAAACTGAAAATCTGCAGTGGCAGTATCTGATATATATATACAAGTGAAAGATAGATAGTGATAGATTATGGAGATAGAGAGATCCCCACTTAAAATCCAATAAAGAAGAGATCTTTTTGTTCCTCCCTTTCTTTCTGTTGTTGTTGTTCTTCTTCTTCTCAAAGCAAAGCAACAAAAGACCTGAAATTTGTCAACTTGTGGTCTGTTCTCTCATCATTCTATAATATGCTTTGCTTCACAAGCAGCTTTGGTTTTCAATGATTTTTCTCACTTTTCTCTTCCTTTTTTCTTCTTTTCTGTTTTTCTTGATTCTTGTTGTATTTTAATAAATGGGTTTCTGAGGATGTGAAAGATATGGGACATTTGTTTTCTCATTTTCTAGATTCTCTCCTCTTACCTTCCATGCTTTTTGGCTACACATTCATCCAAATATTATTTTATTACTCTTAATTTCAATTTCAATTTCAATTATAATATAGTTAATTATATAATATATAAAATTAAATAAATAAGATTAAAATTCTATTTTAATATTATAAAGCTGGTTTATTTTTTAAAAAAATAAAAAATAATAAAAATATATGGATGGATTTAATTTAGAGAATATTGTATTAATATAAAAATATTTAAAAAGAGGAGAAATTGCAGACACATGACCTGGGTTTACTCTAACAACAACTCAACAGTTTCCTAAAGTAGCTGACCCCTCTTCGATGGGACACTTTTCTCCTTCCCTTATCCTACTCTCTCGCCAAGCGCTTGTATTACAATCTCCAATATACCTAAATAGGAATAATTATTCTTCTTTTCTTTTTTTATTTTTCATGTCTTTGCGTTTCTGTAATTCAAATATATTTTTTTCTAATTAAATATTTTCGGTTATATTTTAAGTAATCTAAATGTTGAGTTACTTATATTTTCATTTTTAAGTTATATTAATTTTAGTATTAAAATCTATATTTTTATTTTTAATTGTTAAATTATTGATTGTTTTTAATGATAATAATATTATAATTAATAATGTGGTTACTTGTATTTTTAAAAATTTGATTAAAATACTTAAGAAACATAAAATGTAATTAATAGTTGAAATTAGGAAAATGGAAATTCTAACTTCAACAAAATATATGTATGTTGTTAGTTAATTTTGAATTTTTTAAACTATTTTTAATTATATATATATATATATAATATTGAACTCATTTATTTATATATAATTTCATTCTTACACAATTTTAATATCACTTTCCTTCAAAGTTTATTTATATATCTTTCTGTTTAGAAGCTTACAAGTTAATATTTTGAATATGATTAATTTAATTTATCAGATAAATTAAATTAAGTTGACTTTTATCAATTTATATACAATAAAAGAAAATAACATGTTTTTAATAATAAAAATTACTATATTAACATGATATATAATGGTCTAAACCTATTCTTTCTATACTAGATTTACAAATTTTTAAAAATACCATTCATATTGAAACAAAAATTAAAATACTATATTTATAATTTGGGGACATTTTTTAAAAAAATAAACTGAATTGAGCTTGAAGTATAATTTGATGAATTAGGGGGTAAAATTGAAAGAATAATATAATTGAATTGAGTTAATTTAAATAATAACAAAAAAAAAAAAAAGGGGGAAAGAAAGGAGAATGGAAGGGGTGGGGTTGGATTATTGCTTTTGTCATATTGTGTGCATTTGATTGGCTCTTTATTCCTTAATAAACAATTGCAGTACTGAACTGTAATATAACCATTCTTCTGTAAACTACTGCTTTCACCCAATTATGTCATGCTCTTCTTCTCTCTTTTTTTTTTCTTTTTTTAGTTTATATTTAATTTATTGCCAATTATAAATGTGTATTATAAATGGTAATAATAATTTATTGATTATTATTATTATTATTTTGAAAGGGTTTAATCAATATCAAGTTGGTCCATCATGATTTAATTAATCATTTTTATATTACCATATGAATTCACGTAATAAAACCTTGGGTTATAATTTAAATGATGTGGGTTTATTTTTCTCTTATTTTTTATTTCATAAAATTTCTGAATAATCAAAGCTATATAGTTTTTGCACTATACATAATTTAATGTTCCAATATGAAAATATAAAAATATTTTTTAAATTAAAATTTATTAATTAATTATAGTTATTTATAAATTTTTTTAAAATATATTAAATCATTACATTTAAATATCCATGTATGTTATTAAAATAGTCTATACAATTTTTTGGATATTTAAATTAAATTTATTAGTATGTTTTTAATAATTATTTATAACTTTAAAAATGAAGTAAATATAATTAAAAAAATGATATCATTTTTATGAATTGTATAATTTTATTAGTACGAATTCAATTTTTAATTTATTCAATTTGATTTTTTGATTTTTAAAATATTTATTTCAATTTCACTTGTTACAGATTCAATTTTAAATTTATTATATTCGATTATATTTAAATTGCTTAAAAAAATTGATGAAATAAATCCATAATTACCTGCAATAAAATATAAGTAATTAGTATTAAAATGAGAATTAAAGAAAGATTAATAGGGAGATGAGTATGAATGACGTGATGGGTATTTAGCAAAATGAGAAAACAAGGAAATTTCGTAAAGACCAAGATTAATTGGTGGTTTTTGTTTTCATGACACTGGCATTGAGAGGTCGTTTTTGGACCCACAACAACAAATTAATAAATGATTTTTTAATTATATTAAATAAAAAAGATTTTTAAAAAAAAAAAAATCAAGAGCTTCGGATGTCAATTCATGATTGTAATTAAACACGAGATCCTTCAAAAAGCCTGATTATGAGCATAATTAATTAATTAATTAGTTTGAGAAAATGAAACTGTAGCCAACTTTTCTTCTTTTTTTTTAAAAAATTTTTAATTTATTATAATCATGATCTCTTTACTCAAGTATGGTTGTAAAAAGGTGTAACATTTGTATGCTTTTCTTTCCTTGTTCAAATTCCTATTTTGAACCCATCAATTTAATTATATTATTATTCCCTTTTATCGATGCTGAAAGAGCAAGTGATCGTTAATATTTTAAAAATAGATTAATAAATATTTCATGATGAGCTTTTAGATGGAAGGATGTATAAATAACATTGATATGATACTGCATTTTAAATAAAAATGATTATATATGTCACACCTCATGTAGCGACATGTCCCGTAATGAAACCCTGAAACTCCACTCTCGAGTTCCAAAATTTCATTATAAGGGAAAACAATCACAAATTGACCCATCGTTCCATAATATACCAAACATGCCAATTGAAATTCTT
>CANYBF011243673.1:0-13533 GCA_948192965.1 Dalechampia spathulata | reverse complement strand
CAACATTATAACAGGACCGGGAACTGACAAATATTTTACAACCGTAATACTTGGACTGTAAGCGTAACTTCTGCCCATGCATTTGATTCAGTTGTACTCATGATTTGCATGGCCCATTCAATCTGTCTCAAATTTCAGCAGGTTGAAGCATTAATTCCTTGTGGTTCTTGGTTATCGAGTTGGCCTTTTCTTTCAGATAAAATTTGATCTAATTCAAGATATCTACGACAGAATCATGTTAAGAGACTAATAAACCAACACCATCCAAGTAATCAATTACCTATCGACCTCTAGCAGCAGTAATTTTTGGTCCAAGACCACGTAAAAACCACGTGCATGCATTACCATGAAACTTCAATTTCTTTCTCGTGTTTCATGAATGAGAATGCGGGATCTATTGACCCACTGCTTTTATCTCGTGATTAGCATTACTAATCCTGTTCTAATGTCCAGATGATGATGGGAAATAAATACTAAGGCAGAAAGCGTGTCAAAATTGCCTTCATCAGATCAAAATTGTATTACTATTGTGCTTTCAAGTCAAAGGTTTGTGGAAAAATAAAATTCTTTGCTTGTTAATCCAAAACTTAGACCATAATATAAGACTGGAAACTTTAGGGAAGAAAATGACACATGTGTGTGTGGTCCTATATCATTACTCACCCTGTCAAAGATTTGTGGTAGGCTGCCCACATGATGGTTTTGACCTCTGTTTTCCATTGACGTTTACCCAATTCACTGTTTTTAATGACTTCCTTGCTTACCATTCAAGTTCTAGTTATTGTATTAAGCCTCTCAAAATTCATGTAATATAACTAAAGAAATCTGTATATATGAATATGATATTATCTGATAAATAATATACGAATATATGATATTTTCTCCATTAATATCTGTCATAAATTTCCAAAAGCAGAATGAATATTGGTAGATATTCAAAATAATTCATCATTTTCTTCTTAGCTTTCCATTGAATCTCATAGTTGAAGGAACCCACCAGCCTTTTATAATATAGCGACCTCTTCCGGAAATGGGGCACCAAAACTGCGAAAGTCAAGTCTTTACCATTCACGGGCTGGAAGATTCGAAGAACTTTTCTTCCATGACGCATCATATTGTCATTTTTGGAACCTTTTTTTGAATTGTTTGTGGAAATAATATTCATTTCTGAAATTTTAGCCAGCCACTGACTACTGTTTCTTTTGTAATCCTTAACAAAATTTTGTATCTGATCAGTAACAGACTGGGATACACACAGACGGAATGCTTACGCAGATTCATCCATTTCTGGAATAGTCTGATCCAGAATATACGCGTTCATGGTTTTTCAGGAACTTTTCTGTTTCTCTTGAGCAGAGCCTAACTGGGTTTTCTTTTAGATCTTAAAACTCGTTTGTCTAAGAAATAATGGATCTGTATGTTGCCCAGAACCATGAAATCAATGAAGAAACAAATTATATAAAATCACTTGCATATTACAAATTTCCCTGATCAGACATTTCTTGATTGATTCTTACAGAAGAGACACATAATCTATACAGTATAAGCTTATGAATACAACTAGCTAATTAACCTATCATGACAAATAAAGAACCAAAGAAATAACAAGTTCATCAAAATTGTAGAGACAAAACGAGAAATTATTAACAAATACTATCCTGGAAAAATGAAATGCTGAGGGAGTAGAAAGAAAAGAGAGTCTAATGGCCAACACCAGGGCTTGGAACAGAATTAGCAAGATGTCTTCCAAAGAGCTTTTCATTTTCCAGGGTACCATGACCTTTCTTGCTAGGGGATGAAGATGGTACCGTGCCCTTCGGAAGGGCACTGAAAATTAAGCCCGCAAATACAGAAGGGAAAGTAGTTGTTTTACTGCTCTCCTTCGTGTTATCTATCCCTGGAATATTACTAGTCATCAGGATTCTGCCTTGTATATCAGACACAAATGCAGCAAAAACCAGAAAGAAAACGAGCCCCAGAGAAGTAGAACGACCCATATACAGATTTTGAAGGATGCAAAAAGGATTGATGAATTAATTGGTATCTGGGAAACTCTCTGTCGTTGAAGGATATAATATCAACGTAGGAAGGAGAGATGGATTTTTATTAGCTTGTAGTGTTTCTTTTGGAGGATCTGGTGGGCTTTTATAGACAAAATTTTCAGAGGAATTGTAATATATATATGGAGGCGAGGAAGCTTGAAGATGAAGTTAGGCATGGGCCAAGTCAAAGATATTTGAAGAAAAAGGAAGGAGCCATGCAAGTAACTGAAGGAAGCGAAAGTCAGTGCAGTAAAACCCTATTCTCTAATTCATTCGTTGGTGGTGAAAAAGAGAGATGATAAATATTAATTAGCTTCTTGAGTGATTGCTTAGAGGACACGGCATGTATGCAAGATGTCAATTTCAGTAGCATGAATGGTGGGAAGGAAATTAGGCAGAAATTGGCAAGTGCATTTGTTATTAACTCTAATGGTGCAATCTTTTTCTTTTGCCATTTTCTGGACGTGAATGAAGGAATAATGGTGGACCCTCGTACGTCTATCAAGTTTTAGTATTGGAAATGACTCGTGTAGAGGGACGAAACCATTGTGTTTACACATCTTCATGAGTACAAGTACAGAAAATTAAAAGATAAGAATCAAACCGGAATATCTTCAAATGAATATTTATGATCAAAATCTCAACCATTTAATGAAAATGATTCTTTATATAGTAGATGGGTACAATTTTCACTCAAAAACTATAGCTTTTTATGAATATCGTGTCTTTGGTAGCATTCCCAAATGGATCCCTTCATGATCTCATACTAATCTAAAATGACAAAATACGTTGTAATATTGCTAGCCATGCATCTAGCAAGATTAAGCTGCAAAGGCAGGTAGAGTGTCAAGATTTGGCACTACTTGAAAAGTCAAAATATGTTGTTGGAAGATACTGAAATGAAATAATCGGTATATGTCACAGCCTCATCGGAAAAAGTTCCGCAAAACTTTCCTGAGCAAACCCCATGTGACCAGTTTCTACCAAATCTTGAATTGGCCTAGCCTATGGAATAAGCTATGATTTTGAATCCTAAGATGATCAATCAGCAATAGTCAAACGGTCTTTGTATATGAAGATTAAGACCGTGATGGGTCACAAGTACAATATTTCTTCTCTCATGGAAAACAAAAGGATATTCTGTTAAAGGCAAGTCTTTATGATTGAATCTTGAACAAAAATGGAGATTTTGTTTCTTCTTTTTAATGGTTTCCAACACAATCAAATGGCAATGTCCCCCCCCTTTTATATATATATTCTTCATCATGTACGTTTCATTTTCATTTTAATTATTCAAATAATAGGGAATGTAATATTACTTATCCAACACAAATCATATATATTGGATTAAAATGATGTTTTCAGCTACTGAATTTTTACGATATAGCATACAAGTCTAGCAGCACACCCACAACTTCACTTTTATGATTATCATTCTTTTTTAAATTAAAAGAAATAATAAAGATAATAATCCAACATCATAAGTGGTTATTTCACATAAATATCTTATATCACACAAATAGCCCCTAATAAGAGATTATAATTAATTATATAGTATTTTAAAATGAAAATGTTTACTAAATTAATTTTTTAATTTTTTAATTAATAATAAGAAAAAAATAAAATATTAAATACTAAAGTTTTAAAATTTAAAAGCTAGTCAGATCAATTTTTTTTTTTGTAAAATATTCTTTTAATTTACAAGAATTATCATCAAAATCATATTATTAACTATCTTAAAGAAAATAATAATATTTTAACTTAATTAAGATATCAAACATTACTCTAAAACTATTATCAAACAAACAAAATTATTTATATCTTAACAAACTAATTATTTCATATAAGATAATTTAAAATAAGTATTTTGTAATACAATATCCCGGACAAAACATGAATGATTTTGGGTTCATCTACATTGGTTTCGAACGAACACTTGGAAGGTGGTCATGAACTATAGTATAGTATATGAATCTCTGAATACTGAATACGTGTGTAAGAACATAGGTCAAATAGCAAAGTCAACTCCAAAATTACAATTATTAAATATATAATAATAATAATAATAAAGATGATCAGAGTCATTTATTTGATAAAATAATTAGTTAGAGTAAGCCTTTTTAATGTATAAATAAATAATTAATAGATACATTTGACAAATCGTAGAACGTGCATGTATCGTTCCTCAAACGCGTATGCATTAATCAGAATGCTTATGAATGTTAACCAACGCAATTAGCAGTCAACTTAAGCTTTTATTATTACGTAATGTATGGATTAAGTCAAAAATTTTATTTTATTATAATGTTTTTGGGTTTGACTTTTATATTTTTATATTATTTATCAACAACTTTGGACCTCTACATGCAAAGAAGTCCCTTCAATTTCTAAATAAAAAGGAATATATATAACTAGTTAAATTTATGTATTTTATATATGAATGAAATGAATGAAAATAAATAATTTAGTTATATTGGTTTAATATAATAAACTGTATTTAAATAAATAACTATTATTATTATTAATAATAAGTAGTTGACTTTTTTTTTCTCCTATTAAAATAATAATGAAGTAGTAGATGGAAATTGAGCTTATTAGATAAATTAAAATAATAGCAATGTGGAATTCATGAACATGCATGATCATCGAGAAAATTTTATAATCCTAACATTCAAAATGTTTAATTTCAGATTAAAAATATATTTTAAATTAATATCCATTTAATTTTATAAATTAACTTTTAAAAAAAAAATTTTACTTGATTTTTATCATCAAAATTTTTAAATAAGAGTTTTAAAAACAAACGAGAGAGCAAATTTATCCTTTATTAATTAACAGAATATTAACCTTTTTAGGTTGTATTCGTCATGTCAGCAATTCAAGTATCTGCCGTGGACAAGATTCATCATCAGCAATGTACAAAATTTCAACTTCTGAGCAATTAACGTGAATGGATATGATGTGGGCTATTCACACTTGCAGGCCATCCATTAGTTTCAGATAATTCAGCCATGGAGCTTGGAATCCCCAGCCCATGAACACCAGGACTTGCAGACCAAACAATGGAATTTCTTGTCTAGTCAAAACAGAGAGTACGTGTGTGGTCAGGGTTGAGACTCGTACAACTAAATATCGTCAACTGTAACAAACACCCTTCCAGAGTTCCATGTCTTAGCAGTTAATCTCCGTTTCTTGGTCATTGTTCCTTTTACTTTCCATTAATTACTTAACAGGATAGCATTAAGACAAATGGAGTGTTGTGTTTTTTCTGCAAAACTATCATCGCCATATCCTTCTTTTATCCTTAACCTTCAGGTATGGCTGTATTTGATGTTCTTGATCATATATTGAGATGATTTATTTTTCCAAGTTGGAGTTTGCTTGTTTGAATCTGTTAGTAATCTGGGTTTCTGATTTAATTTCTATTTGGTTTTCTTCTTTGAGTCGACAGTTGCTAATGGCAAATTACTAATGCAGGGTTCTTCATCACCTGCTGCTGGTAAATTGTTCAGAAACTCCATACTTCAAAAGCCTTTTCTTCAGCTCGGAGGAACGCATACGCTGCATTATCAAGAAAAATCCGGCTTTTCTGCTTTGAAAACATATAGAGCGCCTATATTAGCAAAAGCTGGAAGACAAGGTTGGGACTTTGGCAGATTTGTCAAAACATTGTATTTCTTCAATGGACCTCCATCTCCTGCCAAGGTTGGACATGATTTCTCTGCAATTTTCTTCTTCTCGGGCTAGATATTGTTTAATTATTTAACCAAATGTCTTTATTGTTTGCGAAGTTCTTCGAGTTTTTAGTTGAGAAGCTATCCAGTCCATCACCTAGTGAGCCAAAAAAAACTATGGAAACTTCTGGAATTGTCCTGGTAGTTGGAGCTACAGGTGGAGTTGGCAAAAGGGTAGTTGACGTCTTAAGGAAGAAAGGATCGAAAGTTCGAGTGTTGGTATTTTCTGTTACCTTATTCAACTTTGACAAACCTCAGTTTCAGGTAACAGCGATTGAACAAATATTTACAGGTCCGAAATGAAGACAAGGCAAGGAAGACGTTGGGCTCTGATATTGACTTGGTGAGCTGCCCGCCATTATGAATCACAAATCTAACATAGAGAATCACAAAATTTACTCATCGTCAAGTCAAAGCCTTTTCATCATGTGTCATTTGCTAGGATTCGTATCATTAGATATGGCAAAGTTCTACGCTGTTTATGAAATTCTAAGCGTGTGTTTCGGTTAACAAACCTGCATTATGATTTGTCCCTTATCTGCCTCATGTTTCACTCGTCAGGTGGTTGGGGATATCACTAAAGAGAACACTTTGGCTGCTGAAAAATTCAAGGGGGTGAGGAATGTTATTAATGCTGCTTCTGTTATTATTGGTCCCAAGGAAGGCGATACTCCAGACAGGGCAAAGTATAGCCAAGTACGGTATTTCTGCGCACATAATTTTTCTTGAACCTCAACAAATTTAGCTCTTGCTTTCTTTCTTTTTTGCATTAGGCATCTGACTTTTGATAACCATGGACAGGGAATCAAGTTCTTTGAACCAGAGGTATAAGATAAGGTTGTCTGTCACCTGATTTCTCTGCTGTCAAACTTGGTTGTTAATGAATGCGTGGCTTTGTTAATCGATGAAAACAGATTAAAGGAGATTCACCTGAAATGGTGGAATATGTTGGAATGAAGAATTTGATCAATGCTGTGAAGGGGAGTGTTGGACTTGAAAATGGGAAACTCTTATTCGGATGCGAAGGTGCACTTCTTTTACAAGAAACAAAAAATTTTCTGATACGTAAATGCACTGGCTAGTTTCGGGGTAATTGGCATTATTTGATCGTAAAGAATAAGCTAGAAAGTTGTTTCTATACAACTTAGCCATCTAACTTAGTACATTCATCAACGAACTCCTGCTAAAGTACTTTCTCCAACTTGCGGTTTTCAGACAATAGTTTTAAAGATCTGCCATGGGGTGCTTTGGATGATGTTGTAATGGGAGGTGTTAGTGAAAGTACATTTCAGATCGGCACGACCAGCGGGGAAAATGGTGGACCAACTGGGATTTTCAAGGGTTTGTTTCATTCAGAATCTATTATTCATGTAAATCAATGTATTTTCTTTCTGTTGATGTCCTTGTCTGTTGTGCGTTTTGCATCTTGTCAGGTGTTGTTTCCACTGCAAATAATGGAGGCTTCACTAGCGTCAGAACTAGGGTATCTGCATATGATTGAAGTGGTTCTTTAATTTGGTACTGCTGAATAATGTAAATTTACTTAGACTTCTTCTCAGAATTTTTCAGAACCTGAGGATATTTCTGCATATGATGGTTTTGAGCTGCGCCTGAAAGGTGATGGTCGGAGATATAAACTTATCGCTCGTACCAGCCGTGATTGGGATACTGTTGGCTATACGGCAAGCTTTGATACTGTTGCAGATCAATGGCAATCGGTAAGTTAAGTCACGACCTGCTTTTTTTTGGTTTTCATGAAGACATGTTCTAAGCATGGAATTATTTTTTTTCCAGATACGTTTACCATTTTCTACACTCAGACCCATTTTTCGAGCTCGGACTGTGTCAGATGCTCCTCCATTTGATGCAAGCAATCTCATCTCACTGCAGGCATGACATCTTTCCTATGCATGTTTTATTCCTGATTTATCAGCTTCATGCTTCTAACAAGCAAACCCGATGTAACTTCAGCTCATGTTTAGCAAGTTCGAATACGATGGAAATCTTAATCCAACTTTCAAGGAGGGTCCATTTCAGCTTCCAGTATCAAGCATAAAGACCTTTATAAAGGATCCTATAACTCCCAGGTAGTTTTGCAATCATATTGTCTGTTTTGTTCAACTTTCTGAATTCAGTTGATTTTCTGAAGATGGTGATTTTGGCTGTATTGTTGTCTCTCCTTGCAGGTTTGTACATGTGAGCTCTGCAGGAGTAACCCGACCCGACAGGCCTGGTCTTGATCTAAGTAAACAACCTCCTGCTGTACGCTTGAACAAGGAACTGGGTTTCATTCTCACATTTAAGTTAAAGGTCGGTCACTATGGTAGATGCAAGCCATCTGGCTAGAAACTTGAATTGTTTTGAACAACTAAAGATTTTTGTTCGACTTACTATCTTATTGACAGGGAGAAGATTTGATACGTGAAAGTGGTATTCCGTACGCAATTGTAAGGCCTTGTGCTTTGACAGAGGAGCCTGCTGGAGCCGATCTGATCTTCGACCAAGGAGACAATATAACGGTTAGCACATTAATCTTTTCTTTTCTTGTTTGTATTTCTTTATAGATGGCTTAGATTTAATCAAATCGCTGTAGATGGCACGATGAAGGTCATAATTATCGATCATTATACGATATACGCAGGGTAAAATTTCAAGGGAAGAAGTTGCTCGGATATGTGTTGCTGCTTTGGATAGTCCATATGCACTTGACAAGACATTTGAGGTATTAATTTTTGCTGTTACTTCTGATATGTTTCCTGATATGCATATGAAATGAAAATTCTTCCAAGTATGCTATGGAAACTGATAGTAGCCGGCATGGGTTTATGTAATGCATTTTACAGACTAATGATTCACTTGCATTTGAAGCATTTACTGGAATTTGCTCTAGTTATTTGATCTATTTCCTTGCTCGATTTCAGATTCGACAGCATTGTATAACCAAATTTCTTCTGCAGGTTAAAAGCGTGATTCCTTTCAGCGAACCATTTACAGTTGACCCAGAAAACCCACCTCGGGCAAAGGATTACAACGATGATTTCAAGACTTTGAAGGACGGGGTTACAGGGAAAGAATACCTAGAACGCAGTCCTGTTGGAGTCTAATGCCGCGCAGAACATTTGTTCTTCAAGTGAGATATATATGATCACATTATCATACCTTTCAACAGAATAAAATCCCACTTATCTTATTGTGTTGTTGCAGATTACACCCTACAAAACAACGAATCAGGATGCTTGTTGATAATGATCATGAGGAGACTTAGCAAGCCAGAGAAACCAATACAAGAAATAGACGTTCGAGCTATATTTTACATATGCACATCCTGTATAGTGATCGAACCAATATAGACCCACTTTCTGTATATTCTGGAACAAGTCGTTCATCTGTTCTTTTCCATCGATCGGCAACTTGGTATGCTTAAAATATGACAGAATGATAGAGAAAACGGAATTTCAGCGTTTTGAATTTGATGTGATTGGCCATGGATGACAGTTTTGAGTTTAATCGGGGGACTGGATGCTTTTCCAGAAAATCCTGTCATCAGGACCAATAAAGTTATCCTTCATTGGTAATACTAATGTTAATTCCTTTTCCCATAAACAATGACCTGTTTTTCGAAAGTACCTTTTTTTTTCTGGCCATGGAAAGGAATCTGTGGAAATGAACGTGACAAGTGACAAGGATAAAAACAAAAATAGCCACGAAACCGCACAGGATAAAATGCAGCTTCTTTGATAGAATTCCGAACCAAGATGATCGATCATATTTGCGCTTTGATTACTTGTTTTTGAATGGTTCATCGTAGCAAGTTAAAAACAGAAGCTGCATTTTGATCTTGTCAAAACAGTAAAAGGGGCTTTGAAGTTTGGATTGAACAGAGGCATGTACATGAACCTGCAAGAGGATATGAAAAAACACAGCAAACTTGTTATATATTGACAGATTTATAAACACATAACAGATTGGCAGATCTTTCAATCTGTATCAAATTACGTCAGCCTCTTCTACTCATCTGCATGCAAAGGTTTCACTCCTCGGACCCACTCGCCTGAGCTCTGATCTTTTTCCCTCTGGAATTTTTCTTTCTTCACGTGATATCCACTTAAGTAGTGGCTCCTTTATAACATGGCAACCAAGCCCTAACCCAACAAGAGTAGTTACTTTTCAAAAATATAAAATTCACCCCACATCCTATCTAATAATTAAATTTTAAACAAAACAATTCTTTAATATAATCAAATTTTATATGATTAAAAAGTTTAGAAATCAATACATAGAAATCTGAATTATTAAATAATGTATTTCAAGATAAAATAAATATGAATTTATACATGTTTATATTTTAAATTTAATGATATTTATGTATGAAAATGTATTAGATATATAAAATGATTTATTGATCTTATTTAATAACTTAAGCGATTCATATCTTCATGTATTTATCAGGTTAAACATCATTATCATCTCTACTTAGTTTATTTGTATTATTAACATCCAGAAAGATGTCATAATTTCATGAAAATTCTCAATATTACCCTACAAGAAACTAATTATTTTCTACATACTATTTCATTTTAAAATTTAATATTTTGATTAGAAGTTAATTTAGTAGATATATATTAATTTAGATAATAATTTAAAATGATATAATTGATTATTTTAACTGTTGATATTTATACAGAAGGAATTTTTGAATATAATATTTGTAAAAAAAAAAACATAACATGAAACATTGAGGAATTGTAAAAATAGTTTGAGAAATTTACCTACTCTATTAATGATGGTACAAAATTGCTACAAATGCATTCATATTTTTTGAAAAAAACTTGTCATGTTGTGTTTGCATTCAATTGTAGAAAGTGACCCTCAAAAAGAAGTTTCTAAGTAATAATTTATGCAATAACAAGCATCAATCAATTCTAGACATCCACTAAAACCCACTTCATACATAATTAGTCCTTTCACTAAATAGAGTATTATGCATTCCATTTTATATATATTTTTATTTTTTAAAAAATTAAGATACCTTTAATACTTTTTTATTCAATATTATCATATATATATATATATATATATATATATATATATATATATATATATAGTTTTTAACTCGAGAAATTATATAATGAAAAATGAAATTAGCATGCTAACATCAAACCACAAGTAGATAATATAATGATATAGAATTATTTTCTTATTTTCTTATAATTATTTAAAATTCACAATTGTCACCTTATTGTTTTTATTTTTGGTTTAATCATTTCATATAAATGTACGATGGTTATTTTGAAGTTTCTATATACTAAAGTCAATTGAGAGCATTTAATGTGTATACATATATACATATATCTGAATATATAGAAAGACTAAGAATTCATATTAAATGCTTATAAGTGTAACATTTTTAAGATATATTACATTTTTCATTGTTTAATTATTATTTTCTTTGTTTCTTTTTAATTGTCAAAGATTGATACATAAATTAAGAATGTCATTTAAAATTAAATAATTTTTCTAAATTACCTTTATTTATCTTAATTAAATTTTTTTGAAAAATTAAATATATTGATATTTACGTCAAATTTATTAAAATATTTTTAAATGACAATAAAAAGATATTTAAAATCTTGATAATTAATGATGGATTAAAATCAGAAAAAGATAAAATTAAAAATTATTTTTAAAAATTACATAGAATTATTAAAATGATAAATATTATAAGATAAATATTTTTCTCTAAAATAACATTAAAAAAAGACGGTTGAAGTATATTAGAAGCATTAATAGTCATATTCATATTTAAATTAAAGTAAATATTATATAATATGAATTATATATTAAATGATATATTTATCTAAATTTAATTTATTTCTTATATATATTTATCCTACTAATTAAAAATTTGAAATTTTTTTATTTTTATATACGAGAGAATAGGAACGAAAGCCGTAATTAATTTTAGCAACCCCACACTTAGCTATTCTCTTCAGGCAGAATTTGCATGGTAAATATGCATCACTTTCATTGGATGCTGTAAAGTCCATTTAAAGTGACAAATGACAGGAGGAAGATATGTGGGTAAATAGCATCGGTTGCCGGTCCTATTTGGCACAATTTCTGATTAGTGGGCATCGATGTGTAGAGATTTGTTTAGAATTTAATTAATCGAAAGGCCACAGGAAAGGGAAAGGGAAAGGGAAATGGGAAAGAAGAAATAAATGAAAGAAAAGCAATATTGCATGCAAATATGTGTATATATAGGTGAACTCTTTATATATTAATGTATAAGATTAAGACATTTACATATTAATCGTAATGGAGCAAAAGAAGAACATTTACTTCTTCTTCTTCCTTCCTCTTCCTCTTCTTCTTGTCGTTTTGTATTGCAGTCGATATATGGAGGTTCAACATTTCCTATACTTGTTCTTCAGAAGCAGCACACTGCCTGAAAACCCAGAAGACCAAGAAAACAAGAAACAAGGGTTCATTTTCCTGAAAGGAAAGACAATGAAACAGTGGAAATAATTGTTTAAGAAATTTAACGAGAAACATACATTGCAGAAAGCATATTTAGGTTTTCTTCTACGACGAAGTCGACGTTCGTTGGTAATGTTTCTAAGCTTTCTGAGCATTTCCTCTTGGGTGAAAATCCTACCAGGAGAGCTCAAGAAGGCACTTCTTTTAACAGGAGGAGACCATAACCCACTTCGTTCATAATCAAAATCAAACTCACTAACATCAAAGAATTTATTAAGAAGTCGGTCCGATACTGACTTGGAAACCAGTTGAATTTTCTGAGGAGGGGAAGATGACGAGACTTCAGAAGTAGAAGTAGACATGGAAGAAGAGAAGAAACAACAACCGGTACAGAAAATCAAGAGAAGAGAAACATAACAGCAGAATCAATTGTAAAACGGAAAAATCTGAGATGGGTATGAGAGTCGAGAGGAAGGGACAATATTTTTTAAGAGAGAGTAATGATAGTGAAGGTGGGAACTATGATAAAGACGTGTATGGCTGTATGCAATCATGGAGAGAAATGTCATGGGCTAGCATAACTAAAGTTGTTTCTTATTTCTTATTTTTCCTGCCTTTAACACAAGATTCTTTCAAGTGTTTTCTTTTAGAAAAAGGAGCTACTACCTTAACAATCTTGATGCATAAACATCACAATTGCAAGATTAAACAAAAAAGAAAAAGCTTTAGTCAAAACAAGATTCGTATTTTCATATATGAATCAAGTTTGTTAAATCTTTTGAATTTGAACGTTAATAATATAAGTTGTTTTTTTCCTTATGTGGATAGGGAAAGTTTGGATGAACATAGGTTGCATATTCTTATCCGTGGACCCTTTTACAGTCATTCTTGATAAATGGCTTGAACCCTTGGTTGGTCTACAAGATCCTCACGGGAAGGCGATTGGTGTTAGAATCGAGGTTAGATTAAGAACCCTATTCGATCACTAACGGATGTAATTATCATAATAAGCATCAAAATGGTTACTAATAATCATGAAAAAGTTATGATTTGGTAGTTGCTCATGATAATACTGACCAATGATAAATATATATATATATATTTTGGATGCATTAGGCTGGTTATCTTAAATGGCTTTTGTGACCCGCACGGGTGTAGCCCAGTTGGTACTCGGATGTGACGTTGGTACCAAAGATCCACGGTTCGAGTCTTGGCAGCCGCAGTGTGGGAGTTACACCCTCTGGGTGGGCTCCTTGTGGGCACCAAGACCCCGGATC
>CANYBF011243568.1:0-10101 GCA_948192965.1 Dalechampia spathulata | reverse complement strand
ATATACTAGAATGATATATTTTAGTATTTATTATGTATATAATATCTTCTTTATTAAATTTTCAAAAAATTTATATTTTTGGGAATAATTATTTTAATTTTATATTTTTGAAAAAAATAAATTGCTCTATTGTTGTAATTTATTGAAAAAAATTTCTGTATTTTTTTTTTTAAAAAGCCCAAATAATTAGGATCATAGTGCTACTAATTTATGGATTAGATCCATCTAACAAATATGGGTTTCTAGTGGATCATCTCAAATTTTGTTTGGGCTGATCCATTTTGAATTGAGCTGTAACCATACCACATATATATATATATACCTATATATGATAATCAGGTATTTATCTAATGGTTGGATATGGTTTATATTAAGGGTGAGAAAAAAATAAAAAAATGATGATATTTAGTAATTTTGGTTCGGTTTTTTAATTTTTGATTTTGTTTTTGTTTAAATATTAAATAATCTAATAAATCGAATAAATCAAAAAAATAGAATAATATTTTATATTAATATTCAAAATGAGATTTTATATTAATTATATGGTTTATGAATTCAGTTTTTACTTTATTTAGTTTATTCGATTTTTGATAATTTTGATTCGATTCTATTTTATAGTTTTAATTTTCAATTTAATTCAAATTTTCTATAAAACTGAACTGAATAAATGGATACTCACCTTCTGATTTATATCTATTTATTATTATACAATAGTAGCCATTTTTCATGATTAATATAATGTATTTTAATTTTTTATGAAAGCTGGAAATTAAACATTTTAAATTTTTTGAAAAATATTTATATTATTAAACTAAAATTTTGCAATGGAGATTTATCCTCATTTAAATACAATTGTCCTTTAGATTAACTTCCCATTCAATTTATCAGCTAAATTATCTTAAATTTATCAAATCTATATATACAATAACGGTAATGATTTATTATTAATTTTTTTTATTAAATGAACCACCTTAATTTTTAAAAGATAATTATAAATTTCGTTAAATGAACATTATCAATTGTATATTAATTGCTCTACTACTCGGGCAGTGGCAGCTGTACCTGGCAGTCGGCCTCTCATAGCGGCGGCGATCAGATTTCTCCCGCCAACCAGTGGAGAGGGAGTTGGATTCCTAATCTGTAAAGGACTCTGATTCCCTTTATATAAGATGTCGATTTATTTATTATAATAATATCTTTTCGCTCACCATCTACTTTCTCCAATCTAATCCCATGAAGCGCAAACGTCGTTCCTGCAACGAGGAACTGCAGCTCCCATTTGATATTCTACGAGAAATTCTAGTCAGATTACCGGTCAGCTCCATTGTCCGATTCAAATCGGTTTGCAGATTATGGAATTCAGTCATCAATGATCCTGACTTTGTGCGTTATCATCTCAGACATGTTGAATCTGCTGATTCCAATGGCTTCAATGCTCTCCTCATCGATCGAGATGGACCCCTTTTCAGGTTTAGTTGCATGAAATATATCGAGGGGAACGTGTTCAAAGAGGCAACTCCTTTGTTGAAAGATGAACATCATCGGCTATATTTTTCATTTTCATCTTGTGATGGCTTGGTTTTACTGATGAGATCCTCTGGTTGTATAATTGTATGGAATCCTTCAACCGGACAAGTAGATGAAATTCCTCATCCTCGATATTTTGAAAAATCTCGCCTTTATTATTCGATTGGACTTGGCTACGATCATCGTACGAATAACTACAAGATTTTGAGTGTTCCTTGCAATAGATGCAAATTGGTTGAATTATTTTCTTTTGAAACCCAATCATGGAAGTTGATCAATGAAGGAAAGCCATGGAAGTTGAGCGACGAAGGGGAAGATTGGCCTTATGAAATCATCGATGCAAGTTCAACCGCAGTAAACAAACGCCCGCACTGGCTAACTGAACAGTACATTGCTGGACAATTGACTGTGACGTATTTTGATGCAGGAGAAGAAACTGTGGGAGAGATCATGTTGCCCGATTCCGTGGCAGCTTCACCCGCAGAAAAAGTTTTGAGGGAATTTGGAGGATGCCTTGGGTTATCAGAATATTATGGTGATGATGATTATGGATGGGATGGAGAATTTGTGTTATGGTCCATGAAAGAATACGGAGTTAAGGAATCATGGATGAAGTTGATTAAAATCCAAACTTCACCCAAAAGCCCATGTGCGAGCAGGCCATTGTTCATCACCAAAACAAGACAGGTTGTATTCACAACAGAAGATAAGAAGCTGCTGCTTCTTTACGATCCTAAGCATCATAGTTTCAGGGAGGAGCATGTTTTCTGGAATACCGATAAGAAATTGCTCAAGCGCCCATATGTATGGGACATTCCTTATGTTGAGAGTCTGATTTCGCCATTTAGACTTGGTGGCACTCATGTTCCTGGAACATTCCTTACATTGAGTCTCTGATTTCGCCATTTGGACTTGGTGGTGCTTATTTTCATGGGACATTCCTTACGTTGAGTCTCTGATTTCACCACTTGGACATGGCGGTGCTCATGTTCATGGGACATTCTTTATGTTGAGTCTCTTATTTCGCCGTTTGGACTTGGTGGCGCTCATGTTCATGGGACATTCCTTATGTTGAGTTTCTGATTTCGCCATTTGGACTTGGTGGCAATCACAATCCCACCTAATTTTCTATTTATTAATATATCCTTATATATAAATGAAGTTAATAAATACATAATAAATATTTAAAAAATGAATTTTAATTTTTAATATATTTGTTCTTTTATTTATATTATATTAATTAAAAATTTAAAAGATAAATATATATCTACCTTATTTTCATCAACATAATCTATTAACACCCGAATAAAGTAATATTATAAATAGAAAAATGAATATAGCTGAAGTCTTAAATTTAACAAATAAATAAAAATAATAAGTAATATTATATTTAATAAATGAATTATGATAAATATATAATTTAATAAAAATTTTGTAAAATTAAAATCATTTAAATAATAATATAATTATATGAAATTTAAATTAATATTATGAAAAAAATATAACTTAGTCTTATAGCAAATAATTTTGTTTATGAAAATAATGGAATTATTTTGTAATTATTAGATTTTGAGGTAAAAATGTAACCTTAAAACCCTATCCGAAAACCCTCACTGCAGGGCAGAGCAGAGCAGAGTAGACGATACTTTTTCACTCCATTTTCAGAAGAAATGGCTTTCTCTGCTAAAACCCTTCAAATACCTCTCCACCAAGATTCTCAAAACCCTAATTTTCTTAACCTTCGATCCTACGATTTCGGAAAGACCTTAATTTTATCTTTTAAATCCATCAAAACCCATCCTCTATCTTCATTAAACCCGCTCAAAACCTCGCTGACCAGCACCAATCCCACCTCCTTAGCTACCGCACAAAACCCTACTAACTCAGAATTGTTGCAGTTATGCCTTATTGGGAACTTGGAACGTGCTTTAAAACACCTTAATTTAATGCAAGAATTGGAAATTCACGTTGAAGATGATGCCTTTATTGCCTTAATAAGATTATGTGAGAACAAAAGAGGGTATAATGAAGGTGATTATCTGTATAAAGCTGTTTTGAATTCATTAGCTAATCCATTAGATGTCAGGGTTGGAAATGCTTTGCTGAGCATGTATGTGAGGTTTGGCGATCTGGGTGAAGCTTGGAACGTGTTCGGGAGAATGGGTGAGAGAGATTTGTTTTCTTGGAATGTTTTAGTTGGTGGGTACGCCAAAGCTGGATTTTTTGACGAGGCTTTGTGTTTGTATCATAGGATGCTGTGGGTTGGTATTAAGCCTGATATTTATACTTTTCCTTGTGTTTTGAGAAGTTGTGGTGCTGCAAATGATTTTATTAGAGGAAAAGAAATCCATTGTCATGTTGTTAGATTTGGGTTTCATATGAGTGTTAGTGCTGTTAATGCTTTAATCACCATGTACGTAAAATGTGGACATGTAGAGTCCGCTCGTATGGTGTTTGATAAAATGCACCAAAGAGACAGAATTTCTTGGAACGCAATGATTTCAGGATATTTTGAGAATGGTGAGTGTATAGAAGGATTTAATTTGTTTTTCCAAATGCGTGAGCTCTCGGTTGATCCAGATTTGATGACTATGACTAGTGTCATATCTGCTTGTGAACTTCTTGGTGATGATAAATTAGGGAGACAAATTCATGGATATGTAATTACAACCGGGTACAGTGATGATGCTTCAGTGCGATCTTCGTTGATTCAGATGTATTCGAATGTTGGCAACTGGAAGGAAGCAGAAAGAGTGTTCTCAGAAACAGAATCAAGAAACGTTGTGTCATGGACAGCAATGATTTCGGGATATGAGGATAATTTCATGCATGAAAAAGCCATCGAAACATACAAAAGCATGGAGTTGGCAGGTGCCGTACCTGATGAGATCACAATAGCCTGTGTTCTTTCTGCATGTGCTTCTTTAGGGCAATTAGATTTGGGTATAAGGCTTCACAAACTTGCTTATGGGACAGGACTAGTATCATGTGTTATTGTTGCAAACTCGCTTATTGATATGTATTCAAAATGCAAATGCATTGATAAGGCTTTGGAGGTCTTTCATTCCATTCCTGAAAAGAATTTGATATCTTGGACTTCTATAATTCTCGGGTTTCATATAAACAATCGGAGCTTTGATGCTTTGTCATTCTTTAGGAAAATGATACTGAGGTTAAAGCCAAATTCTGTTACTTTGATTTCTGTCATCTCTGCATGTGCTAGATTGGGAGCCCTGATGTGTGGGAAGGAGATTCATGCCTACGCGTTAAAGACTGGAATAATTTCTGAAGGATTTGTACCCAATGCAATTTTAGATATGTATGTGAGGTGCGGAAAAATGGGAATTGCATTGGATCATTTTAATTTGTGTAAGAAGGATGTGGCAGCTTGGAATATTTTGCTGAGAGGATATGCTGAGCTAAGGAATGGAGCAATGGCGGTCAAGTTATTTCATAGAATGATAGATTCTAAGGTGAAACCTGATGATGTGACATATATTGCTTTGTTATGCGCTTGTAGCAGTTCTGGAATGGTGAAAGAAGGATTGGATTATTTTTACAGCATGAAACTGAACTCTGTTGACCCGAATTTAAAACATTACGCCTGCGTGGTTGATTTGCTTGGCCGTGCAGGACAACTAAAAGAAGCACACGAGTTTATAGAGAAAATGACTATAAAACCAGATCCTGCCGTATGGGGAGCCTTATTAAACGCCTGTAGAATCCACCGTGACGTTCAGCTTGGGGAATTCGCAGCCCAGCAAATATTCAAGGAGGATTCAGAAAGCATTGGGTATTATATTCTCTTGTGTAATCTCTATGCTGACAGTGGGAAATGGGATGAACTTGCAAAAGTAAGAAGGATAATGAAGGAGGAACGGCTAATTGTTGATCCTGGTTGTAGTTGGGTAGAAGTGAAAGGGAAAGTTGATGCTTTCCTTAGCGATGATAATTTCCACCCTCAGATAAAGGAAATTAATGTTGTTTTGGAAGGATTGTATGAGAAAATGAAGGAAGCTGGTTTCAATCCTGACCAACGGAGTTTTGTCGATGAAGTTGAAACTTCAAGAGCTGAAATCTTTTGCGGGCACAGCGAGAGACTTGCCGTTGCATTTGGACTAATCAATACTGCTCCTGGAACACCTATATTGGTTACTAAGAATCTCTACATGTGTGAAAACTGTCACAGAAGCATCAAATTCATTTCGAAGATAGTTCGCCGAGAGATTTCCATACGGGATGCAGAACAGTTCCACCACTTTAAAGATGGTTCATGTTCTTGTGGTGATGAAGGTAGCCGGAAAAAAGTTGTTTAGTAATTCCATAATCAGAGATCTAGAGCAATTCTATCATCCCAACAATGCGCTTCTCAGTACTCAACTCAGAACTAAGCCCAAGTCTCGAACTAGTCGGGCTCTACCATACAGATATTTCTTTTCCAGTCGACACTACTCGCCTTGTGGCCAGAGAACCTCGAATATATCCGAAGAATTTGTGTCATGGTGGCTTTGATCATGATCCCCTTGTAGAGTAAAATGTATCATTAGATGAGCTGAAAGATTTAACAGAGAAATCCGGATGCATAGTTGATCATGGTGATGCAGAATAGGACTTGTTATGATATGCTGTAAAGAGATGAAACTTTCAGCGAATTCCTTGCTCATCAGGGGCATCCGCTGTTGAAGATCTGCTGGAATTTTATCTGCTTACGACATGCTTCTACTGTAATCTGCAACTTCAGGGTTTATCAGAAAGCATGAAATTTAGGAGTTGCAAGTAAATGAAGAACAACCATGGGCTGTATATGTGCGATATTTATGTACTTTACCAAGCACATGAATGTGTAATTTACAGACTTCTGCGAATTTACTTATTTGATGCGAATCAAAAAGAAATTCTTATTTGGATATGTATTATAGGTTGGTGGTCAGTTTAATCAGCTGTCAGATGTAAAATTATCTTATTAAATAATAAAAAATAATATATAATAGTTAAAAAATTAATAATTATTAATAATATTATATAATGTTATGATGATTTTTTTTACTAAAAGATTAGAAAAAATTCTTATATGAATTCAGTTTATAGTATGAAATTATAAATGATTTTTTATAAATAAGATAAAGAAAATCTTTGTATTCTTAAATAATAAAAAAATTTAAATAACAAAATATGATATTATTATGTTTTTAAATTATGATTATATTAAATTTGTTAAATGATGAATTTTAATTAAATAAATACATTCATTAAATTATTCTAAATATCAAAATCAAAACAAAATTCAATTAATATTATTATTTTTTAAGTTAAAATTTTCAAATTTTATAAGGAAAAGAAAAATATAAAAATTAGAAGATATTTAATCCATAATTTAATATAGCAAGAAGTCAACTACTATATTTTAAGACAACCGTAATTTCTTATTATTATTGTTGATTCACGCGCATTAGCTGACGCGTGTGATACAAACTTCTCTAAAGATTCCTCACCACGCAAACCTTTGACTCCTAACTCTGATAATCACTTCCAAACTACTTCAACTTCACTCATTCTCTCTCTTGATCCATTTTCAGGCACTGAGATTTTACTTCGCTGATATTTTTGGCATTAAGTTGCAAATCATCCGACAGGTCGGTAATTTCTTGTTCACTAATCAATGATCATTGTTTGTCCATAAAACTCTGATCTTCGATCTGATTCTGCCATTTTCATGCCCGAAAGTCTATTTTTGCTTGTTGGGTTATGAACCTAACTCCCTGCATATCGAAGCTTTGATTGCAAGAACCAGAAAAGTGGGATTTTTATTCACCAGTTTGTGATTTGGCAACTGGGTTTTGAAGTTTAGTCATTTTTAGCTAGTGGGTAGTTGGTAAAAGTTGAAGTTATTGGATTTTGTAGGATTATGATAATGAGGATTAAGGTTTCTAATGCTATTGTTCTTTTGTGTTTTTGTGGATTGATTTTATCTGGTTTTACAAATTCATATATTCCAGATAAAGTCGGTTTTGAATCTGCTGTTGAATCTATTACTCCTAGTTATGATAGAATGGATGAAGTTAAGAAACATTGTGGTCTTGTCCTGTCTTCTGCAACTGAATTGAAACCTGAAGATAATAGAATCCATAGTATTAAAGAGGATATCATTTTCACGAATGGTGATTGGAAGCAGGGTGAAGGTGATTCCCCAATTGTACCATATGTGAATAGAGATTACAGTAACTTATCAGATGTTCAGACACCAGTTAACTTTGTTTCATTCTGGATCACTGATGTTGATTATGGCCGTAGATCTAAGAAGTCAGTTAATGTTAACGGGTTTTTGGTTATGGGAAAAACAGTTGATTCATTTGGGGATAGACCATATGAGGATAGTCCCCATTTTCAGATGTGGCCGGGTCATACCCAGCTTTCCATTTCTTTTCAAGGAGTATATACTGAATCGAAGAAGAAGGGTGGTGAAAGAGTCATGTGTTTGTTGGGAAGCACGATGCTGCCTTCTCGAGAGTCAGATTCGAATGATCCGTGGGAATGGGCAAAAGGGCCTAGGTCAAACTATAATCAGCCACCTCTTCTGCAAGATGATCAGATTTTGCTAGTTCTTCACTTTCCCTTGAGATTTTCACTGACCAGTAGGCTGATCCAAGGAGATATGGTAAGTTTAAACCCAAAATCGAATCTCAAGTACTTTGATCAAGTCCATACTTTATCACAGTTGTCAAAGTCCAGAAACTATGAGTTCAGTTCTGAAAATTTGGTTTCCAAAGCTTGCGACCCTTATCCGTACAATGATACAATGATCAATGGTGGTGTTGACATCTATAAAGGACCTGGATTTTGTGAAATTCTAGGGCAAATTACTGGAGAGGGATCTGGGGCTTTCACTCTTGTGCCGAATTGGAAGTGCAACGGTACAAATGATTTATGCAGTAAGATGGGTCCATTTATGTCAGATAAAGAAATCAAAGCAACAAATGGGAGCTTTAAAGGTGTACAACTCTTTATGCAGAACATCAAGTGCGAGCAGAAGCTTGCAAAAGGAAACGCCAGTTCTGCAAAGGTTGCTGCTGTCTTTCGAGCAGTTCCTCCAATAGAGAATCAGTATGCTATGGCAATCAGATCTGGGCCAAGCAACTCAACTGTGGCTGCCGAGGGAATTTGGATGTCTTCCAGTGGCCAGCTCTGCATGGTTGGTTGCCTTGGATTAGTGGATACACAAGGAAGTAGCTGCAATTCACGGATCTGTTTATACATTCCTATGTCGTTTTCCATAAAGCAACGCAGCGCCATTTTCGGGACTTTTTCGAGCACTGGTAAAGTAAATGATTCATATTTCCCATTATGTTTCGAGAAACTAGCTCGACCAATGGAGCTATGGAATTACTTCAGAAACTCCCGTCCATATTACAGTTACTCAAAATTAGAGGAGGCTGGGGCTATTCTAGAACGAAATGAGCCTTTCAGTTTCGGAACTGTCATAAAGAAATCATTGTTGCAGTTCCCAAAACTGGAAGATTCGGAGGAATTTATAACCAGTCTTTCTCTTCTTTCAGAGGATCTGTCACTTCACACCTTTGCATTTCCTGATCCATTACCTAATTCTCAGCCTGTAAGAACTGATTTTGACATGGAGATTCTCTCACTGGGCCCTTTATTTGGGCGATACTGGTCCAACGAATCCTTTGTAGATGAGGAGAAGCCGTACCACAGTAAAGCTGAATATACCGAAAAACAAGTTCTTCTTAATGTATCGGCTCAAATTATACTTTTTGGAGATGCTTTTGGTAATTTTTCTGTGCTTTTCCTTGAAGGCCTATATGACCCTCACGTGGGGAAGATGTATCTCGTGGGTTGCAGGGATGTCCGAGCCTCTTGGAACATTTTATTTGAGAGCATGGATCTTGAAGCAGGATTGGATTGTTTGGTTGAAGTCATCATATCTTATCCACCTACCACATCCCGGTGGCTAGCGAACCCAGCAGCCAGGATTTCAATAACCAGCCAACGCAATACTGATGATCCACTCCGTTTTGACACTGTTAGGCTTCACACTCTTCCTATAATGTACAGGAAGCAAAGAGAAGACATACTTTCACGTAGGGGGGTTGAAGGGATCCTCCGAATTTTGACGCTTTCATTTGCTGTTGCTTGCATTTCAAACCAGCTATTCTATATGAAGAGCAACATAGAGTCGGTTCCTTTCGTTTCTCTTGTTATGCTTGGAGTCCAAGCTCTTGGGTATAGCCTTCCACTGATCACAGGTGCAGAGGCTCTCTTCAAGAGGATGTCATCTGAATCCTATGAAACATCATCCTATGATCTTCAACGGAATCAGTGGGTGCAGGTGATCGATTACACGGTGAAGATTCTTGTCATGGTTTCATTTCTACTAACTCTAAGACTCTGTCAGAAAGTATGGAAATCTCGAATCCGATTGCATACAAGGTCCCCTCACGAGCCACATCGTGTCCCTCGTGACAAGCAGGTATTCTTTGCTACACTGGCCATACATGTTATTGGGTATGTCATGGTTCTCATTATTCATAGTGTGAAAACTAGCCAGAAGCCTTTCAG
>CANYBF011243378.1:0-10915 GCA_948192965.1 Dalechampia spathulata | reverse complement strand
CATTCATTCAAATACATAGCATACCTTATTCAATATACCAATCATCTACATGCACGTACACATTCACATATACACAGTCACATATATCCCTAGACACGTATATACGCATAACTCCTAGGGTCTCTAATGTGGGTGTAACATTAGACATTATTAATGCAGATAGATAAACATATATTATACTTTCGTTAAGGGGTGATTCTCATTCACTATGATATGAGTTGTCTAAAGTATACATGTGAATGAACAGTACATTAATTGTTCATTAGAGGCCTTGTTCGTGAGATTTCATATTGATTATTAATCTATGCCTATGAAATACATATCTTACTCATATTAGTAGTGCAAGTATCCTTAAATTTGAGATATCAAGGTTATCTTAACTATGGATTATTATATTGTTACACCCCAAGTGGCGAGACATGCTCCTGTAGTGTAATTACAAATCCCTTAAAATGGGAAAATAATAATT
This sequence comes from Dalechampia spathulata, assembly GCA_948192965.1. NCBI lineage: Eukaryota > Viridiplantae > Streptophyta > Magnoliopsida > Malpighiales > Euphorbiaceae > Dalechampia > Dalechampia spathulata. The sequence continues at coordinate 10,446 of CANYBF011243378.1, read as the reverse complement.
ACCCTACAAAGGATGCTTAACTTTGTTTTTTAAAAAGAATTTACATCCTTATTAAGAACAATGCTAATGGTAACATACATAGGTACACCTTTAATGAACATTAACAATCATGTATAAATATGAGCAATAAAGTATTATAAACATTCAATTTGTGTCATAAATAAAATATGCTTAACATATATAACAATAAGTAAACTATACCAATTTACAACATTCAAGCACAAAAACCCTCAGTGGTATCGCTATAATTATACACATTCTATATCACATGCCAAAATAACAAAAAAGAAAGTTGCATAAATCTCGAGGTCTTAGAAATCTATCTTAAAAGTCTAGGTTCTTTACCACTATGTCTAGTTAAACCTCTGAACTAGCTGCTGACAACACTAACCCCCATGCTCTCCTGTGACACTAGTGCTTACGTTCATTAAATGAAAAACGTTGAGAAAAATCTCAATAATGCTAGTAAAAGAAATGATCACACGTAATAAAATGAGCAAGTAATAATATTGAAATAACTATTCTAATATAAAACAAATCAATTCAGAAGTCTTTAAATCATGTATCCTATAGCATCCTTACCTTTGATCTCAATCATATAATCATCATACATCCTTAATTAAACACATTATACTTGTAATGTCACGTCCACATTCATAACACCTTCTGTATTTTATGCATAAGTTAGAATGAATGCATGAATGAATAAATGGATGAAGCATGAAATGCATAATTGAGCTATGATTCATGAATGTCATGATATGTTTTAAATGCTTATGACTATGATATGAATGAAGGAAATTCCATTAGGTATGTAATTTAAAGTGAAAAGAGGTAAAAGTATGATTAAAGTGATGAAAATGGAATATACATGTCTTATAGTATGCCTTTTAAATGATAATGAAAAGTGTTCTTAATGATACCTTAGAATGAAACTCATAATTGAAATATGATGCTTTGATATGTTAAATATGTTATTCTATGAGAAAGTGTATGTTAGAATGTATATTAGAAAGTATTAATGAAGTTAAAACTAAAAATAAGTTAAGTTATAATTAGGGGTAAAATGGTAATTTCATTTAAAAAGAATGATATTTTTTTTGGAAACTAGAAATATGCATGTATGATATGAAATGTGTATCATATATATATTGATGTCCATGACATGAAAATCATAATAAAACATTAATTAAAAAGAAAAAAAGATCATTTAAGGAAGGAACTAATGAGAAGGTGACATGTGTCACATTCATATTGGACCTTTCCTTGACTATACTTACAATTTATTAATTAAAAGATAAATAAATGGATTAAGAGAAGAAGAAAGTTGGCATTTCACCTTCCTCCTTCCAAAAATTCTAATTCCCTTCCTAGTTCCTCTCTTCTTCATTCTCAATTCAATTTTATACTTTTCGTAAGGTAATTTTTATGAAGATTTAGTATTTTATGTTATTTTTATTTGGTTTTCATTTTGTGTATACTTATTTCTTGTTATTGGTTGATGAGATTTGTGTTCTTTGAAGTTGAAGAATTCAGTTGGTGGAGGAAGTGGAAGTTTATGCATGAGTTTTGATGAATTGATGAAGGAAAAGGAAAGAACATGCTTGATTATGCATGTTTAATGCATTTTGATTGAGTTTTGTATATGGAATTGATTTGTATGAAAATCCTAGGTAACCTATATGTAAATGACTCTTAAGATGTTGTATGAGATGTGTATGTCTTGCTAAAAGTGATAATTTATGGAAGAGATGATGAAAAATGCATGGAAAGTGGATTGGAAATGAGAAATTGCATGGAAAATGCTTGCTGCCCAAATTTGTGCCTCTTTGAAATTGATCTCTATATTTCAGTTTTGATGTGTAAATCATCTAACTATGTGTAAATATGATGGATTATGGTGTTAGAATGAAGAAAAGGAAGTTTGGTTGTAAATAGAGTGAGATTGCATGAAATATGTATGAATTAATGTAAAGGGGGTAGCATGTGTATGTATGTGTGTATGGCTACCTTAGGTTAGGTTTAAGTGCATGATTGTTAGAAAATGGGATCTAAAAGTGTGTATAACATGTATATGAGTGTTTATACTTAATTTGGTAAGAATTGGAAGTGGTTTGAATGTTAAATGAGAGGGTTATGCATGAAGACACTAAAAAGGCAACATGTTTGTCAAATTGTGATATGAAATGTAATTGCATATTATACAAGTTGTAGAAATTAATTTTCAAAACTAATTATATTGATTAAATTCATGACTTAGGAAAATATGTTTATGCATTGAAAGTGAATAAATGAATAAGTTAAGATGGGGGGGAAAATTGTATAAGTTAATAGCATGCTTAGAGTACATGTTTAATGCACTATGGCTATAATGAGACTTTGTATGGATTGTTTACTTGCAAATGGATGTATGGACCATTATATATACCTATATTCTGATATATAAGAGTGTGTAAAGTGGATTTATATAAATTTTTGCTCATGAGTGATGAGATATGAGTTCATATAGATAAAGTATGCAAATTTGGCATTAAAAATCTGAATGGCCGAATGTGTAATGCTAAGCTAGTGGTTTGTGGCAATTGCATTTTGACTACCTTAATGATTGAATTTTAGATGGGCAGCGTATAGTTGGAAAGCTATTTGAGTCTAGTTTTTAATGATGTAAGGTTCATTTAATTTGAAGGTCATTTATTTGGTCAAAATGCTCACACAATGGGAACCATTTTAGTAAGGCAGAATTGGTTGAAGACTAAATTGCATGAAACTTTGAATGCCAATGTGATCCATCATCTAAACTTGTTTAAAACACTTAAATGCATGATCATATACACTTATGAAGGAACACTAATGAGGTACATATCATAATGTAACAAAGATGTATTAAGACACTCCATTATATATCAAAGCTTAGGAACAAAGAATCAATTTGGATTTTGATAGAAGATCAAGAAGAAAAACCAAATTTACTTCTTATTCTTCATCCATTCCTCTTTTGTTTTATTTTGCTAATCTCTAAATAAAACAAGTAATATTGATTATTAATTATTCTCACTACTTGTGTGGATATTTTGGAGATCCTCTATGTTGGGGATTGAAAAGTTTGCTACAACTTTTCTGACAAACAAGAAAGAAGGAGATATGCATAAAAGCAAGTTTCTGATCTCTTCTTTGGTGATCTTCTCTATTATTGATGTATTTTATGTATGGTATTTCTAAATTTGATGAAATCACATGTTTTATAAAGTTTTAAATTATATCTTCCACTACTAAATATGTTTTCATAAACCAACAGTGGTATCAGAGTGATTTGGTGTTGCAATCTATGCATAGCATACATAAAGATTTTGGTTTTTTAGTATGATTGTGGCTTGTGGCATTTTCATGTTTAAAGAGGTTATTGTTTGAATTTTGAATTGAAATTTTAATTCATTGAATTCACTTGGTTTATATTAAAAAACCCAAATATATATGTGGAAATGTTATGAGATAAAAATTCATATTTTGTGCATGCTCTCATTGATAAGGCCAAATGGATTTTTATGTTATTCTTAATGTTCTTGCTTGATTATTATGTGTTTAATTATTGAACATGTAATAAATCAATTAGCTAATGTGTTAACTTGATGATGGGGCATTTTGAATGAATTATGATTTGATTTGTATGTGATTATATGTAATTCATGTTCATGTGCGTATAGAAAATCCATATATGGTATATTCGGCCTTTTCAATATAATTGCTCATGTTTTTCTTTTAATTCATGTATTTTAATGTTTTAAACACATTAAATTTGTTAAAAATGAAATTTTATTAATTTTAGACATTAATAAGTATTTTATTTGAATTAAAACTCTTAAATATAGCAATTTAAGCATCATAAGGAGTCTTACTAGTTTTATACCTTTTGACTTCTGTTTTGAATTCTAAGTGATATCTTAATATTTAAAGTGTGATTAAATAATTAATATATTATTTTTTGGATGATTATTTAATTTAATAAATAATTTATTCCAATAGAATTCAAAATCATATGTTTTCAAATGCAAACCCAACAACTATTTTAAAAGGCAAAATTTATTTGAAATTTAAAATGAAAAACCCAAAATGACATTGTGAGTAGATTATTCATTTAAGCATTTCAAATGTATGGATGGATGAATATATGACATGATGGTGATTATGGACTTAGCCCGATGTGATTGAGCATATGTATCATTTTACAAATTTTGGTAAATAAGGCATGCGAGTTCTACCTTTTCCCTTAAATTCTTTTGTACTTCTCTTCTCATCTACTCCCCCAAATGTAACTTAGGGTTTCTACTATTGAAATTTGTAATTAAATTACATAGATTGTAAAGGAGATACAGAATGAGGCAAAAGGAACAAAGGACCAAGGTGTGACCAAAAGCAATTCCAAGATAAAATTTGTAATAGAATATTCTTATTTCAAATTTTTAGGGGTTTGTAAAATCATGCATAACCTAGGTTTGACCTTAGACTTAAAGTCCATAATCATCATATTATAAATAATTATAATTATGGATGTATTAGTTACATGAGCATGTTATAGCATGCATGAGCCAAGACCATGCATAGTGCACAAATTGCAATACCCGCATTGAATGTTTTAAATAATATAAAAAGAAACAAATCCCTCAAAAGAATATAAATCTAAGGCCTTCCATTTTCTAAGACAAGGGTGGAGCTCTTCTTATCATTCAGGTTGTTGAGCATACTTAAGCCTGTTTAACATGGGGTATATCCAAGTTTTAAAAAATGGGTTGGATTTAAATATAATATTTTATTTATTGGGTATACCCAAGGTAAAATGTTTTATAGGCTGGATTGAGGAATTATGTTATGTAAGATAATATAAGTATTAAGAAAAGTTGATAACCTAATAATTTAGTAGTCATATATAGATGTGATTGACATTAAGTTCTAGTTTGTTAAGCATACTCAAGATTGGGCTTAATGGTCATTGGATGCTAACCCACTAAGGAAGGCGAAGCACAACCTTTCCAAATTAGTAGTTAAAGGCTATTAGTTTGAAATAAAATAATGGGAGATAAAAACTATTAAAAAACCTTATTATGTTTTTAAATACATGATGTTTTTAATGACACACTATTTCTTCTTTTTTTCTAGATTTTTCTAAAATGTCTAGAAAAGTTGATCTCTACAGAATTCTTGAACATAAGCTAAATGGATCCAACTACAGTGACTAGATTCACCAAATCAAAATAGTTTTAAGAGGTGAACAAATAGCCCATGTATATAACCAACTCCTTTAATGAAGTCAGAGATGCTTACAATAAGTTTAAACAGGAGGATAAGATGACCAGTAGCATCATGCTAGGAGCTATGGAGAATGATCTCAAGAAGCAGTGCAAGATTATGAACTCTTATGCTATGGCTACTCATCTCAAAATGCTTTTTGAGGAAAAAGCAAGGACTTAGAGATTTAAACTCTCAAAGGAACTTTTTAAATGTAAAATGGCAAAAGGGTCATCTGCTATCCTTCATGGCATTAAGATGTATGGCTACATTAAGAGGCTGGAGGGTCTTGGTTTTGGACTGAAACAGGAGCTAGTGATTGACCTTATTCTGCCATCTCTACCTGATAGTTATGCATAATTTATGCTTGAATATCAAATGAATAAAGGAGAGACTACCATTCATGAGCTCATCAATCTGTTGAAATATGCCTAGGATGCTAATAATAAGAGTGTTAAAGCAGCACTGGTAGTTAGTTCTTCCAGGCTTAGCAAAAAGAAGGGCATAGTCAAGAAGAAGGGTAAGAAGCCATCCCTGAAGCCTAGATAGGAATAAAGCAGACATCCGGGTTGCTAATGGAGCATGAGTTGCTGTATTAGAAATAGGAACATATGTTTTGCCTTTATCTTTTGGTTTAAGATTAGAACTTAATAATTGTTATTTTGTTCCTAGCTTGAATAACAACCTTACTTCAATGTCTTATCTTGTTGAACAAGGATTTAATTTTTCCATTAACAATAATGGCTGTTCAATATTTAAAGATGGTATGTTTTACTATTCTGTAAATGTTGAGAATGGAATATATATACTGAATAATTCAGACCTCATTTGCAATGTTCAAACTAAGAGAATCAAAGTTGATACTCTTACTCCACTCTTTATATGGCATTGTCGTCTTGGCCATATAAACAACACTCGCATGTCTAAGTTGTACAAACTAGGCAACTTGGGTTCATTTCATTATGAATCATAAGAAATATGTGAATCTTGTTTATTAGGCAAGATGACAAAATCAACTTTTCAAGGAAAAGATGAAAAAGCTAAAAAGGTACTAGAACTCATACATTCTGATGTATGTGGTCCTATGTCCATACATGCTAGAGGTTGATGCAACTACTTTATTAAATTCATAGATGACTGTTCCAGATATAGATGTTTGTACTTAATAAAGCACCAATCTGAAGCCTTTGAAAAGTTCAAAGAATTAAAAAATGAAGTGGAGAAACAACGTGGCAAGACTATTAAAACTCTTCAATCCAATCGAGGTGATGAATACCTAGGCCAAGAGTTTCTTGAATATCTCAGAGATAATGAGATTTTATCTCAATAAACACATCTTTATACACCTCAACATAATCATGTATCAGAAAGGAGGAATCAAACTTTATTAGACATGGTTCGGCCCATGATAAGCCTTGTAAAATTACCCAAATCATTTTAAGGTTATGCATTAGAGACTGTTGTTCATGTTTTGAACAAAGTTCCATCTAAATCAATTGAGGTTACACCATATGAGATATGGTAAAACAAGAAACCTATCTTATCTTATTTGAAGGTATAAGGTTGTCCTTCTTATGTTAAGAGGACAATGTCAGACAAGCTTGAAGTGAAGTTTGACAAATGCTATTTTGTGGGATATTCTAAAGAAACCATAGGATATTACTTCTATCTACCTTTAGACTAAAAGGTGATTATTTCAAAGAATGCTATTTTCTTATACCTAAATTATTAAACCTAAAACCTAATTAGGTTTTAGTACTTATGTTTTTGGAAAATAAGAGGATATACAGGAGCAATTTTGGCAGCTTCCTCCTTCCATTTTTCTAAGCAATTCAAAGCTCAAGAACAAGAAGATTAATTTAGCCTTTTGATAAAAGATCAAGAAGAAACAAATTCATCTTTTTCTTAATATATTATTTTCTGTTTTCTTTTACAAGTCTCAAAAATAAAACAAGTAATATTGATTACTTATCATTACTGTTGTTTGTGTGGATAGTTTAGAGATACTTTAAATTGGAGATTGAAAAGTTTGTTACAACTTTTTTGATGAACAAGAAAGAAGGAGATTTGCATAAAAAGTAAGTTTTAATTTCTTCTTTAATAATCTTCTCAATTGTTGATGTGTTCTACAAATGGGATTGCTAGGTCCAATGAAATCATATGTTTTAAAAGTTTTAAATTACATCTTTCACTGCTTAACACATTTTCATAAACCAACAACCCATTTGCTTTTATAAATACCCTTCGGGTATTAGCTTAGGAAGACTTTTGATTATTTTCTAAGGCAAAACTCTACCAAAATTAAGGCTCAATTAGTCATAACTTAATTAAGCACTTAATTAGGTAATTAGTGAAAAATTAACATCATTTAAACCTTAACCACATTTGAAAATCAAGGATTAAAGCCTCATTGGCATTGGTGAGTGTGGATCTACTTCTATTTTCCCCTTTTCTCTTAATTTTTCTTTTAATTTTCCATGTATTCTGCTTGTTTAGCTTGATTTTATGAATGCTATAATAGCATTCATAGACTCATGATTGCCTAAGTGAATGATCTATGAGAGTTGAATACTTGGCTTTTCATTCCTATTTTTGTAAAAGCTTGATTTTCTCTTATGATAAACAACTTTGTGTGATGCATATACTACATTATATGATGGATATAGTTTTATTTTTCACTTCATATGATGCATATGCACTTTGTGTGATGCATATAGTTATATTTTCATTATGTATGACACATATATTGCTTTGTGCGACATATGTATTATTCTATGTTTTTTGAAACTTGGATTTTCAATCATTTTTACTTTATTTTTTGATTTATTTGAAGTTTCTAATAGCATTTGTAATCTCATAGTGATTCTAATGATCTAGATTCATCAAACATTATTTCTATTTGATTAATTTTGACTTCCAAGTTACTTTTTTAAATTAAATGCCAATTTAATTTAATTTTTATTGAAATTGATGCGATTAAGTTGGAATTAGATGTTGATTATATCTCCAATTGATGCCTTGTGATATTAGAGTCTTCCAATTTCATGTTTTATAATCAATTTGATTGATTTTGCTATTAAATCAATTTAATTTTGCTTGATTTCTTCAATTAAATGTCATTTTAATTGCAATTTATTATCACTTAACATTATGATACTTGATTGGATGTTGAATTCATTTCTAAGTGGTGCTATATGATCTTAGAACCTTCCAATTTTTGTTTATGATCAATTTTTGCCTAAAGATTGATTAATTTTCAAAATTGATTTGAAAAATTGATTTTCCAAATTAATTGCTATTTGATTTGATTTGATTTCTATGTTATTTGAATGATTGGAATTAACTTGGGAAGTTGATAAAGTCTAATTAACATTCATAAATAATATTGAAAGTTTTCTCACATTTTCATGATCCAACTCATGTTAATTGCATTTTTATGAATGTTGCCATACATTCAATGGATTCTAATCCTTGATTGATGCTATCTTATAACTTCAAATCGCTTAATTATGTCCCAAAATCCTCTTTGCTACTTAATAATGTTTGTTTGTATTTTTGATAGTGCATTTTGTGTCACACCTCCAAGTAGAGACATGTCCCGTAATAAAACCCTAAAACTCTTCCCTCGAGTTCCAGAATTTCAGCACAAGGGAAAAACAATCAAATCATAATGCAATAATTCAAGCTATCTCAAACATGCTAATAAAAATTTTCCAAGCCAATGAATTTAAACACATGCCAAGAAAATAAATCCAACACCGAGATAACTATAGCATGCAGTAGGAATAAGTATATACCATATTACAGTTATCTCAATCGTATCATCGAGAAGAAATTAAAACAACACAACTAATATTACTACCAAAAATGAAAGATGCAAAGACAGCATACACAATGCCTGTAGGAGTCCATCTAAGAAAGTCCCGAGCAACACTAGCGAAATCCGCAGAAGTCGTGCGCCTCACTGCTAACGAGTACCTCTAACCCCGTCTCACCTCTGAAGTGCTCGGATCTGCGTTCATCAAATGACAAACGCTGAGTAAAACTTAGTGGCGCTAAATAAATGAATGCAACAAATAATAATATCATCTATAACAATTGAAAGTATATAATCAAATGCCAATGATATTTATATAAAGTAGCGTACAAAATAAATTCCAGTGTAAGTAATTTCGTACGTATAAAATTCCAGAATTCTCATCTTACCATTTCGTAGTACCTCGATTCACCTCTTGAATTTATTCATAGCATCATGAATAATTCATATATTTCAATGACCACAATATCCCATATCAGTTTAGTATGAATGTATGCCGGTATGGAATGAATTTATGAGAATGCAATGTTTGCACTCTCCCTCAATCAATCTATTTTTCACTATCATATCTCAATTCAACAATCATATTTTTAATCATCATATTTTTCTTGAATATGACTGTACTCAGCATTCGATGATTTTGATCAACATACGCGACTGAACTCAGTGTATGGGAAGCGACTGTACTCAGCTTCCTTATAAATATCTCAAAACATATTCAATCCTAACATATCACAATAACTTCACTTTTCCATCCTTATGACGCCATGAAATGATGTTATGAAATGCCAATGCATTATTTAATGATGAACATGATTTATATGCTATGATGCATTGGAATAATTAAGTGAGTATCATATTATTTCTCAAAATATCTATATATCTTAATAATCAATATGCATGTTGACCCTCACTTTTCACCATCGTATAATTTTGGATCTTTGTTAATTCGGCTAGGATTTAGTCCCCGATGTTGATCCCGATTATACATATAGGCCCCTATGTCTTCCTCTGTGTGTTCTGATGCGCAGAACATTTCAGGATTGGTGGGGCCCACCATGGCGCCTGGCGGGACCCGCCGCGTATTCTGAGTATTCTGTGCACGCAGAACACCCTTTCCCTGTTACCTGCGCAAGGTAAACCGCCTGAAATGCAAAACATTGCATTTTTAGCCCTAGGTACTATTCATCATGAATAGTACATAGGTGGGGCCCACTAAACAGAAGCGGGGCTCGCAGCCCCGAATAGCCTATTCTGTATATTCTGCACTTACAGAATACATTTCCCAGTTGCCTTACGCAAGGCACAACGCTTGGCATCGCGAATGCCGTCTGCTGGGCCCGTTACGC
>CANYBF011243283.1:0-10908 GCA_948192965.1 Dalechampia spathulata | reverse complement strand
TTTATAAATATTAAGAATGAAAATGAGTTTTATCCTTATTAATAAATAAATAATTATATATTAAAAGTTATTATAATATAATTATAACAATGAAATGTAATAATAAATAAATACAAACTTATAAATATTTTAAAATGTATTAATTCAAATATATTTGATTATATAGATATTTATATTAGATTCTTTTTGTTTTTATAAAAATATAATGTATTGTTTATTATATTATATTCTTGATATTAATCTAAAGAAGAAGGTTTTTTTTTTTATCACTGAAGCAGCTTGTTATGTCATTTAATTTCCTTAGAGACTTTGATTTATGAGGATTTTTCAAAAATTTGAGGAGGTATTATTTTATATTATTAGATAGAAAAAATTATATTATATTAGATAAAATTTTTTGAATTTGATGTTGAGGTATAAGATGTTTATTTAGTCGGAAACAAATTATCAGTTTAATACTTGAATTTTTTATTGTCTTTTTAATAGTTTTAAAATTTTTTAATCTATTTATAAATTATTTTATAAAGTTTAAGATATAATGTTCTGAAACATCTATATAATACATTAAAGGTGAATTTGTGATTGATTTTGTTATGCTGGCAGAACTTTTACTTTCTTGCATGCTTGGAGAACGATTATTTGCTATTTGGTCTGAACCTTTTCATCACTCGTATTGCTTTCTTGTGATGTATATATATGTGATTCTATTTCTATTCTTGAAGTTTGACTTGGATTCTTGATTTGTTTAACTCGTAGACCCTGAAAAGCAAGGACAATTGGATTGGCCAAGACGTTACAAAATAATATGTGGAGTAGCCAAAGGAATTCTTTATCTTCATGAAGATTCTCGTCTTACAATGTGGGACTGCAGACCTCAATCAATCCAAAATCATTGTCTCCTCTGCTGGAAAAGTCTGGTAAGATCTAGTCAACAGAAGCAAACGCATCCTTTCCTTTTCTCCTGGCTTGTTGTTTTACATTATTTTTCCATTTTTGGTCCAATTATGCAGTTGTCCGAAGGAGGAGACTTCAACTCATGATATCCGACGAAAATCATAGGCTAATTTTGGCAAAAAAGTCAACCACCATATTTACTTCTCTATGGATGTGTTTTACATATGCCTCCCTGTCTAATTGTAACGAATTTCTAATGTGAAGAACTAGACAGGTTTGCATTAGGTTGGATTTTATTTGTTTGTAATACCTGAACTACTACAAGGCTGTCAACCTTCACTTCTATTGTGTGTGAGATTCTTACACCTTCTTCTCTTCTGAATCATTACAACGCATCAACTCCTTCACAACGTTTTCCACTTTTACTTTTGCAGGCACCGTTCAACTCTGCAGTCTTCGTCGTGAAAGAAACTAAAAGCTAGCACTAAACTTTCAAAGAACAGCTAATGGAAATATTTTTTTTAAAAGAAAAACAAATCGAATGAACTATCCAGCAATATTCTTCACTGCTACGTGATTTCTATCAGAATCCCTCCCAAACCTTAACAAAATTGTATTTCTAATCCTGTTTAACACCTTATTCTCTGTAAGTTGTTTGTCAACGAAAATACCCTCTTCCTTGCTTCCAGGTAGCTTACATAGAGCACTTAATGCTACTTTTCTAACGTTATTTTCTGCACAAAAAACATCCTAGTTGCTTGTCAGTTGCAGTATAAATGGAGTCGGCTGGTGTTATACAAATTCTCTCGGCAATCAACGTGGTGATACATTTGAAAGAGTTACTAGATTTACAGAACCAGCTTTTGGCCTCGATGATGATGATGATTGCGCTGATCTTCCAACAAATTGTCCAACAGAAAATACAGGTCTTTTGGGTTGTGGAAGTGGTATGGTATCATTCGCTAGCATAAAAACTACTGATGACATGGTAGGTCTCTCTTTTGGATCATCTTGCACACATAGCAACCCAATTTGAATACATTTCAGCACCTCATTCGCCACACTTGACTTCCCAATTGAAGGGTCCATCAGTTCCATTCCTTCACCCTCATGCCATAGATTCCAAGCCTGAAATGTTACACGTAGCACTGGTTACTTTTAGTCTTTCTTCAGGAAACAAGAAATATCGAAATGGATAGGAAGAGAAAACATACAAAAGTGAGTAGGCTTTCACCCTTTTCTGAATAATAGAACCGATTGTTCCTTTTTCCACTAATCATCTCCAACAACAGAACTCCAAAACTGTAAACATCTGATTTTACAGAAAACAGGCCTTCCATAGCATACTCCGGAGACATGTATCCGCTAAACCAATTCATGGTAAAAATAAGTTGGGTTGTTCTTTACGTGATTAATTAATAACGAAAAATAACAACAGAAGGCCGAAAATGTTGCCTGGTAACAAAAATGCATAGCAAGAACAGTTTAAGATGCACTCACGTTGACAGAACATTCTTTTTTTCTCACAGCAGCATATGTCAAAAAATAATTATTGTGGTAAACTAGAAAGAAAAGCTGATGGAAATTGAAGTTTGAGAACTTCTGATGCTTATAAATAAAGTAATTATCAGAGAAATTATGGTTAATCACAATGCATTGAACACAACAACTAAAATAGAGAAAAAAAAAAGAATCAAAAAATTATCAACTTACTGAGTTCCAACAATTCTATTCGTATTTCCTTGAGTTTCATCAACTTCAAATATTTTGGCCATACCGAAATCCGCAAGTTTTGGATTCATATATGTATCTAATAAAATATTACCACCTTTAAGATCACGATGTATGATTCTAAGGCGAGAATCCTCGTGAAGGTAAAGAATCCCTTTGGCTATTCCTCCTATTATTTTGTAACGTCTTGGCCAATCAAGTTGTTTTTGCTTCTCAGGGTCTACAAATTCAACAAATCAAGCATTCGAGTCAAATTAGAAAAGGCTGTAATCTGTAGGTATAGAATCACATATCTATACACCACATGAGAAGCAATCGAGAGTTTTTAAATATCCAGACCAAATAGAAAGTAGTCGAGGCTTTTGTTAGGCATGAACTCATATATAAGAATCTTTGCTTCCCTCTCCAAGCAAAAGCCTAGTAGCCTCACTAGATTTCTGTGCTGAAGTTTTGCTAGCAGTACAACCTCATTTTTAAACTCTTCTACACCTTGTCTAGAACTGTTTGATAGCTTCTTCACAGCTATTTCCTGTCCGTTAGGGAGTATACCCTGCAAATTTGTTTCCACGAATCATTACATAAACTCGTTCACATTAGCTAGCTTATAGATTTTAAGGATAAATTTAGAGATACATAACATTTCCCACCTTGTAAACCTCACCAAATCCACCTTGACCCAACTTGTTGTCAATAGCAAACTTTCTGGTAGCAGTTTCTACTGTACTTAGATCAAATTGCAATGATTCAACAGTTGTGATTTCATTCATAGCTACATATCAAAAGAAGAAGATAATGACAAGAGGACATAGAAGCTCATTTTTCTTATTATAATTAGTGGAAGGCATTTTATAATTACCATTATCTTCATGCCCAACATCATACTTCTTTCTCGCTCGTTTCCATATAAAATAGCAACCTATGCTTAAAACCACAACAATGACCGTAATAGGAACAACAATAACTACAATTGTAACAGCTGATATGTTGCTTTTCCCTGCAAGACTTGGATGGATCAATATAGCAGAAAATAAGGTACGAAGAGAAAAAGAAAATCCTTGAAAACTAGTGCATAAATGAAAATATTGTTTTTCTCCTCTAGCTGGAATAAATAAACTTAACCTTGTCGATGAGGCTCTGTTCCAGAACCTACAGGAGGCACTGTTCTTGAACGTGACGGTGATGGAGCAGGTGTTGGTGATGGGGCAGGTGTTGGTGATGGGTCAGGTGTTGGTGATGATGCAAGCCTGTGAAGCATCAATACTTTTAAATGGTAATTTACGTCTTGCTTGTTTCAATAGAAATGGTCAAATTAATACGTTTATTTTGTGTGAAATTTTACAGGATATCAGAATTGAAATAGTCGAAATGGAAGTTTTAGATAATCATGTTTAATTATTGTGATAAACAAAACAGTTAACCAAATATGACATCAATAAATTTCCGGGAAAGAGTCTTACTTGGTCGTGGATGGGTGCGGGCAGAACGTAATCGAGTAATCGGCAGATGAACAAGTGAATGTACTGGATGCGGAATCAAGAGGATAGCTGTAAGCAAGAGGACACAACTTCTTAAAAATCTGAGAATAAGCAGTCGGTTCACAAGTGCCTGATCCTTGGCAACAAAATTGTGGCGCCTTAAACGCCTCGCACGGGCTTCTACAAGCAATACCCACGCCGTCAGTGGCAGGAGCAGTACTACTAATCATAAGCTCTTGAGGACAAGTGGCATTGACATCCACAACACGTGGAATGCTTGTACAATTCTTACGAGAAGGAACTACCACCAATGGAAGGTTATAGCCGTCCACAAGACTGACATCATAGAAATCCCAGCCGTTGAACTGATCAAGCGTGAATTCTACTATAGTCGTCGCCACTACACTAACGTCCCCGGCACATTCTACCTTTCCGGATCCGCAGTCACCTGTTAGACAAGAGAAATTTCCTGTTGAGTTTTGGGTGCATAAGCTGCGGCCCCATATACGGCCGTTCCATGATTCGGGTGCTGTCAAGTTCTTCGTATCTCCCTTTTGAAGAGCAAAACCAGTAGGTAAAAGAGTCTGATCAAGTTGGTTAGTTGCTATTCCTGGCCAAATGGTGGAATTACACTGATTTGTTATTGTAAATGACGTTGAAACAACCTCTGTAATAGAAAAATAAAAACAAATAATTAGTCAATTAAATTAATGCTTTTAAGATTTAGAATCAGAGTTAGTTTGTCGGATTGGCATTAGTAGTTTACCTGAGAAGAAACAACAGGCAATAAGAAGCGAGATAGATGATAATGATGATGGGTTCATCGAGGCAGATAAATTGAGAGGAAGAAGAAAGAACGTTGAAGCTGATTATTTAAGCTCAGTTCCTTTTCCTAATTTTCTTTCATTGTTAAAAGCAAATTTGGCGAATGGGTATTTCTGCATTGCATGGGACAAGAAAATGACAGAATGGGTGATCAAATTTATGACAAACCGTGTGGGACTGAAGATCTTAAGCTTAAGCAATCAAAAAGCTTATTGACTTCCGCTGGAAAAAACTGGTAAGATGAAGTCAGCTGATGCAAAACATCTTGTTTCCAATTACTGATATTATAGCTTTCTTTCTGCTATATTTTTCCATTTTCCGTCAAAAATTACGATCTCTTTCTCTAATACATTTCCTGTCTATTAAAAGCCTTATGGGTGTCATAATATATAAAGCAACTCGTCTCCTAGCATTAATGGATATGCCGTTTGATGGCTTTCAAACAGAAAGAATAATACGGAAAGGATGTTCAGATAAACCAATGATTTAATAATATGAAAAGTGCTACAAAATTAGTTGACTTCAATGATCGATCCGTGTGGAAAAAGTTGTCAGATTGATATATAAATCGGTGGGAAAAATGAAAAAGAAGGCTTTTCAAACGGCACTGATTGCGCTTTTGATTGGCCAATGCCTCTCTTGCAGCTGCAAACCATCATTTCTAACTAGTTTTGGGATCTTGCAATGTACGGACGTAATAAACATGAAGTTGATATATTAATGTTGTGGCTCTAGCAACAAATAGTTGTTCTATATAATGCCTCATGATGTAATTGTCGGGATATCCTGTGCCAAATTAGCTTATTAGCTGATATGAGTCAATCAGTGCCTTCTTCCCGTTGATCCCTTAATAGCTCTTCGTATTGTTCTTCAAATTCAGTCTTCTTGCTCGGTTACAATATGGATGGATAGATATTAGACTTCTACGAGAAAACTTATTCTTTAATGCTTTTGACGATATTGAATCTCATAATCTATGATAAGAGTAAGATATTCAAGATTATATGAGTTTGATATATAAAAATATTATATTTTTGGATCATCTCTATATTAAAAATGAAAAAAAAATCTTAATTAATTTTAACATGTTTCGATTTTTCATTTATCTTATTATATACGCTTCTGAATGATAAAAGAAATGACTTACATAAACATTTGATTATCGACTTAAGTATCAGAAGGAATGATCATCAATCCATCTCTTTTGTACATTTTTCTATTTTTCAAGATTCACAATTTTTAATATGATTATATCATATATAAACGCTTCAATGAACTTGTACTATCACAACATTTTCAAATGTAAACATACCATATTCATGGAAAATTAGAATATTGTAAGACTATTCATTGATACATATGAAATTGTGTTTGGATGGTTCAAATTTTAGTAGTACATAATCATATGATATGAGTAATATTCTACGGTGACAATCAACGTGGTGATAGATTTGAAAGAGTTATTGTATTAACAGAACTACTTTTAGGTCTAGTTCTTGATGATGATGGCATTGATCTTCCAACAAACTGGCTGATAGAAAATGCAGGCTGTTTATGTCGAGGAAGAGGTACGATATCATTCGCCAACATAAAAACTACAGATGACATTGGTGGTCTCTCTGTTGGGTCATCTTGCACGCACAACAATTCAATATGGATGCATTTCAGCACCTCAATGGCCACGCCTGACTTCTCCATTGTTGAGTCCATCAACTTCATTCCTCGACCCTCATGCCACAACTTCCATGCCTGCAATGTAAGCACGATCAGCGATATTACTACTGGCCTTTCTTTGGAGACTAGAAAAAAGATGGGCAGGAGAAGAGAGGACGTACATAAGTGATAAGGCTTTCGACCTCTTCTGAGTAATAAAACCAATTATTTATCTTTCCGCTAATGATCTCTAAGAGGAGAACTCCGAAACTGAATACATCCGATTTTATAGAAAATATTCCTTCCATTGCATACTCTGGAGACATATATCCACTATTCTAATTCATGTTAATAATAAATAATTATCTAAGTAATTCATATATTTTAAAATGTGCACTGTTGGAATAAGGATTTTCATACTTACTGTGTTCCAACTACTTTATTTGTCATGTTGCTATCGTTTCCACCAAAAATCCTTGCCATTCCAAAATCTGATATCTTTGGATTTATTTCATAATCAAGTAAAACATTACCGGCTTTTAAGTCTCGATGAATAATTTTCAACCTAGAATCTTGATGAAGATACAGGAGTCCTCGGGCTACTCCATTGATGATGTTAAGACGCGTTTGCCAATCAAGAAGCATACTCAGTTTTGAATCTGGAATATCATTTACATCAAACAGAAATCAATTTCCGTGTATATTAGTTTCTCACTTCAACAACCAATAACAGCAGGAGTATGTTTAGCAATTAAGAACAGAAGATACCAAAAAAGAAAACATCAAGACTTTTATTGGGCATGAACTCATAGATAAGCAATTTCTCAGTTTCTTCCCAGCAGCAGCCAAGGAGCCTGACAAGATTTCTGTGTTGTAATCTGGCAATTAAAGTGACTTCATTCATGAATTCGTCTAGTCCTTGACCAGAAGTTTTTGATAGCCTCTTAACTGCAACTTCTGTTCCTTCTAATATACCCTGAAAGCGTATTTTCAAATCTGTTCATTTAATATGGCACTGTAAGAACCAGGAAGCATCTCATTGTTGTGCAATTCTGTGCTATTAATAAACATGATTACCTTGTATACGGGGCCAAACCCACCCACACCAAGTTTAGCTCCTTCAGAAAAATTCTGGGTGGCTTCTTGGACGACGCGAAAAGGGTAAATACAAAAATCCTGGGATGAGTTCAGGAGCATCACTCGGTTAATGTTTTCCCCCGAATATTCCTCTCCAACCCTTCCCAACTCCAATGATTGGCTTCTCTTTCCTCTGCAGCAAGGAGGTTTATTAAAATAGAGGAAGATTTTCAGTACTCATTGCAATAACATAACGTTCCTCTTACCGTTTGTAGAATTTTTCCTTCTCCACATGGTATAAATGAGGAAACTGCACAACAACAATATTGCGCCAAGTGCTGCAGCTAAGCTTGCAATGACTTTGGTCTCTGTTCCTTTGCTACCTGTTTCTCCTGAAATCACATTGGCATGTTGGTAAAAGTAAGAGATGTAATGAAATTAGTAATTAAAAATTTTTAAAAAAATTGCTGAATATGGAACTTTCTGCTGGAAAACAGGAAAGATAGTAGTAACTCACTATTTCAGACTTCTCAAAGTTACCTAAGGGTGCAGGAGGTGGTGAAGTTGGATTTGGTATTTCTTCCGGAAGAGTTCTATTCTCATAATGTCCTCCATACTGGATCGTACAGCTTGGAAACAAGATTCTTGCAGTTGTTCTTCCAAGACAACAACTCGTCAACCTTGATTGAGCTTCGTCAAGACACCTTTTACAGTTGGAGCTAGATAGGTCAGGCGTACACTGTGCAACAGTGTTTATTATTTCAACCTGAAAACTGATTCCGTCTTTCCCAACTTTGTTTACTTCCTGGCGTGCATATTTATTAGGTGAAGACAATGCCGCATCTTCTATTGTTTTCTTCATTGTAGCTTCCATTACCCCATTTATGAAATTCTCTGTACTCCAGAGGAAAATTCAGGTAACGTCTCCATGATAGAATAGGTTGACTGGTTTGAATACCGCAGGAAGCACTCGTTTTACCATATAATAGCTGATTTGTTATTCGGGCATCGTCTAACTATATCCTCGGTGGAGAAAGTGACGCAATCATGGCAAACATCACTGCTATTTTCACCATAACACAGGAAAACCCCGTAGACACGATCCGGGGACTATCCAGCAGAACTGTTGTTGAATTTACCTGGACTATTTGTGTTGGCAGCAAGTGTAGATAGCGAGGACTTGCGATTTTCATGGTAGATGCTACTTTCGGTGAAAGACGTGGAGCATCTATGAGCCAGGTAACTAGGTTCAGCTACTGCTTTAACGGCAACGCCAAGCAAGAAGGACACGATGGAGAGAGTTTTTACGTAGTCCATGAGGATCAAGTTCATCCGAATTAAAAAACATATAGATCTTTTTTTTTTTGTGTGTTTTTTTCAGAAATTATATAATTAGAATCGGGTCTGGTGTCGAAATTTCATAGAAAATTATTATGTGAAAACTTCAAATGCAGAGAAGACTGACCAAACCTTCCTTCGAATATTCAAAGATATGGATGAGAATTAATGCAAGCAAAGGACCGTCTTGGGTTCTCGGCCACATTCCCCACCAAACTATATACATAATTTTCTGCGCTCTGACTATTCTGCAACATGAAAATATAAGGAAACTATGCAGAAAAGTCAGGGGCGAAGTTGGAGGAGTGGAACTGGTGCATGCATCTTCATCCATTAACGAAAGAATTCAAGTTTTGCACATTTTATCTGCACTTTTTCAGACAATAGGTGATTTCAAATCTCCATGCATCACATTTATGATTGTCCGTTTTGTTGATAAGCTGTCTATGGAACAGATTGTTCCCGGGGTTTTATGGGTTCTTTTTGTTCTTCTAATCTGACTTCTTTCATCAATGTCATCAAAGAGCACAAAAAATTCCTGAGCAATCTTCATACATCTACTAATATTAGATATTTATTAATTTTTATTTAATATCATATATGCATTCATATATAATCAATTCATATATATATATATATAATAATAATTGATATATATAATTTTATTATTAATAAATTTATAATTTTTAAAAAGTCAGATTTTTGTAATATGCTTCATCTATTGGTAACTTAGTATCAATCATTTTATTAATTATTTATATTATTTTTTATAATTTTTTTGAAAATTTTTTTAATCTTAATAAAATTATATTATTATATATATAATTTAAAATTATATTATAATATTTTAATCTTAATAAAATTTTTTATTATGCATATTATTTTATAATATATAATTTTAACAATAACCAAATTTCATTGTTATAGAAAATGTTAAATTTATCTTTTTATTATTTCTTTCATATTAATTTAATTTATTTTTATAATAATCTTTAATTTAATTATACATTTTGTCACAGCCCGACCCAAAATCCAAGGGATGATGACATGATCCCGTAGTATAACTATTACTTTCCCATCTCAGAAAAATAATAATTATACTACAAGGGATTTTAACTCTAACGCTCGTATAAGAATCCAACAAACATAAAGGTTATACAAATAATAACAAAACCCCTTTACATTAATGAATTCTTATACAATACATTTAGTATACTGCCAAATACAACTACAAAAGGAATTTGCACAAATATACAAAGCCAAAGGAGTCCGTCCAGAAGTCCGGGTTCTCTACCAGATAGCTATGACACGAACTAGCTACTGTAACTCTAGTCCCGGCGCTCACCCTCTACACTCGGACCTACGTTCATCAAATGATAAACGCTGAGAATAATCTCAGTGGTGCTAGGAACACAAAACATGTCATACATACATACCAATCCATACAACACACAGCCAAGCAAAAGTATCAACAAGCAATACCGACAATCTCTACCTATAATCACTCATCTATGTAGCATGCAACCATGCTATCTCATCATGCTAATGTGAATGCATAATGCTTTACACTCGCCCTCGTTTTAGTGCCTCTCGTACTCTTTTCAGGAACATCTCATTCCTTTATCATATCAATTAATACCGGCACTTCTCGCACCTGTAGGAACATCTTATTCCCTTCACCATATTAATTAATATCGGTACATCCCGTACCTATAGGGACATCTCATCCCTGTCATATAATTCGGTACTTCTCGTACCCATCTTGTTACACCCATAGTTGAGACCCTAGTAGTTTGTACACTAGGAGACGGGTAGAGGTTTGTATGCGTATGATGCTTTGTTGTACTTGATGATGTGTATACATGTATATACGTGTATGTATGCTTGTATTTATGTTTGGGTATGCGTTATGTTA
>CANYBF011243245.1:0-18553 GCA_948192965.1 Dalechampia spathulata | reverse complement strand
CATCATTATGCATCATGTCATGAAATATACATACATAAAGGCATTCATGGCATGAGAGAGAAGTTATAAGGTGGATAAAAGAAAGAAAAGAGATGTTACAGAAAAAGAAACGTACTGGGTCACAGAGTTAATGGATTCCTTCAAGGAATCACACAGATAAATGGCCTCCTACAGAAGATGAGTCTCGAGACCTACAGTAATGAAAAGGGGTTCATGGAACCATACAGTATAATGGCCTCCTTTGGGAGATGAGTACCGGTACCTACAGGGACCCAGTACAGAAAGGGATTGTGCACAATCATAAAAGAAAAGAAATGATATGATACAAGAAAATCAGAGGGAGAATGCAAAGCATGATTGCATTCTCATTTTATAGGCATGCATTTTCATTTATGTATCATAAAAGTAAAGTGAATGGAACAGTGAATGCACTACAATTGTGCTTATAAAGAAATGTTTACAGAATGAATGGATTCCTTTAAGGAATCGTACAGGCATGTGATAAACAGACTTTACCGAGATAATATACAGGGCATAGTTATGTCACCGAGAAAATAATATACAATTAATTGAGTTTAGGCTCAAGAACAAAATTGAGCATGCTAAAGAAAAGATGTTTATATGAGTAAAGTCTTAATAGATGAATGATGAATAGTAAATAATGCTTTAGGCATTATTGATAACAGAAAATAAGAGATGTTTTAAGAGTAAGAAATGGCATAGTGATATTATTTAATGTAGATCAATACGGTTGATTTAAAAGTGATGTTTATGATATGAATAAATGTTATGTATTTTATTTATAGCACCACTGAGTTTTATACTCAGCGTTCGTCATTTGATGGACGTAGGTTACAGGTAATTGGAGCGCATGGATTCCAAAGCACCAATTCAGCAGGACTCATATTGAAGGCAAGGACTTGGAAGGGTTTTATGTTTTGTTTTATATAGAAATTTTATGGAATGAAGTAATGTAATAAGGCAGTAAACACATGGGTGCAATGTGAGTTCAAATATTTTTAAATGTTCATCAAATGTCAAAATGAAATGAGAATTATTATATGTACTAATTTATGTTTTAAAAATCCTAATTGTTGTATAATTATTTCTATAAGTTTTATTTAACTGGCATAAGTTTCAACAAGTAAACGATAGTAAAGTACATCCCTTGTAGGATAATCAATGGTTTCTATGTATTGGAGACTATTTATTATTCTACGGGAGCATGTTACATCTTGGAGTGGGGTGTGACAGGAGAAAATGAAGTAATATGTTCACCATTTAAATTGGTAAAAGAAGATGATTCAAACAGGAAAATTATAGAACAAAATAATTTTTGTAATGCTAGTTTACAATGTATAAATAAAAAATTAAAAAACTTAGAAAAATCATTAGAAATTAAAGATATAGAAGTAAAATCAAAGGGCAAATTAAGATCACATGTTTTTAAACCATATCAAATTTCGAATTCAAGTCAGAAAGAATTAAAAAATAAAGAGTTTCTTAAAACATTAAGGAATGAATTAAGTAAAATTGAGTCAAATCAGAATCAATTCAACATATAGCACCTGATACACCTCAATCTAAAACAATAAGTGTTATAAATAATTTGGAAGAATCAACAAGTTCGGAATCAGAATATAGTAAGGCAGATACAGAAGATTTACAACAATTTGAAATAAATCTAATAAATCATAATGATATAATTTCAAGAGTAAGTAGACCACCAGATTTAGGTATGATAGATAGACCTAATGTCATATCACAATTTAAATATAATGCTTCAACGATATATAAATGGAATATAGATGGATTATCATAATATAATATATTAAGTTTATTACAACAAATGACAATGGCGGCAAATGCATATAAAACTCAATCAAATGCGTCTGATAGGGCTATAGCAGAAATTATAATTGCAGGATTTACAGGACAACTTAAAGGATGGTGAGATTTCCACCTTACAGATTAGGAACACTTAGAAATATTAAATGCAATTAAAGTGGATAATGAAGATATTCCAATATTAAATGAAAATGGAGAAACTATACAGGATGCAGTATCAACATTAATTTTAACAATATCATTACATTTTATAGGAGATTCATCACATATAAAAGATAAAAATGCAGAATTATTAAGTAATTTAAGATGTAAAAAATTAAGTGATTTTCAATATTATAAAACTACATTTTTAACAAGGATAATGTTAAGAGAAGATTCAAATCAGTATTACTGGAAGGAAAAGTTCTTAGCAGGGCTTCCTTTCTTCTTTGGAGAAAAAGTAAGAAATAATATAAAACAACATTATGGGAATCCGATACCTTATAATAAATTAACTTATGGGCAATTAATAAGTATAATTCAAAAAGAAGGATTGCAAATGTGTCAAGATGTAAAATTACAAAAAACATTAAGGTTTGAAATGAAAAAGACTAAAACAGAATTAGGATCATTTTGTAAACAATTTGAGTATGGAATAAATCAAAATAGTAAAAATTGTGATGGTCAATGTTCTAAACCACGTAAAAAATATAAAGATAAATGCTATTATAAAAAGAAGTATAAGAATCAAGGTAACAAAGAAGATTATTATATAAGGGAAAAAACATATAAAAAACCCTATAAAAAACCTTATAAGAAACCTTATAAACAAACATTTAAACTAAGAGAAAATAAAAAGTCTTTTAAAGATTTAACTTGTTATAATTGTGGTAAAAAAGGACATACGTCAAGATTTTGTAAATTTAATAAAAAATTAAATGAATTAAATTTAGAAGAAGAAATGTTAAATAAAATACAAGAATTATATTTAGAATCAGAAACTGAAAAGAGTATAACAGAAAGTGAGAATCAGATAGATGAATTAGAATCTAGTTCATCAGAAAAATCTATAAATGTTTTAATTAAAGAACAAAGTTCGTTATTAGAAATAATAAATAATATTGAAGATAATAATATTAAAGAAAAAATTCTTAAAAAACTAATTAAAAGTTTTAATAAAGAAGAAGAAGTTAAACACAGCAATGTTCCTAGTACTTCTAAACAAACGTATGATTTAACAATGATATTAAATAAAAATAATCAAGGACAAAATAAACCAAATATAGAACATTTACAAAAAGAAGTTAAAGAAATAAAAAAATGAACTTAAAGAATTAAAAATTCAATTACAAAAGGATTCTAAAAGAATAAAAGTTTTGGAAGATCAATTAGTAACAAGCTCTAAGTCGTCCTCAGAAGAAGAAAATAAAAATGAGATAGATAGCTTAAAGGAAGATGAAAAGATAAATGAGAATTTTATATTTTTATTACAAGAAATAACCTCAAGAAAATATTTAATAAAATTAACAATAAAATTTTCAGACAATTATGAAATAGAAACTATAGCATTATTTGATACAGGAGCAGATTTAAATTGCATAAAATCAAGTTTAGTACCTAAAAGATTTTGGAAAGAGACTAAAGAAAAATTGACAACGGCTAATAAATCAAATTTAAATATTCTAGGTAAAACAGAAGCATCAATAGTAAATCAAGATTTAGAAATAAAAACTATATTTCTATTATCTCAGCAAATAAATCATATGGTTATATTAGGGACACCATTTATAAATTTGATAACCCCTTATTCGGTAAAAGAAGATTGTATAAAATTCAAAACAAAAAATAAAACAGTTAAGTTAAATTTTACAGAAAAACCAAGAAGAAAGAATTTAAATCTCTTAAAGGCTCATTCGATTAAACAATTAGAAATAAATGCATTAATAAAATCAAAAACAGAGCATATGAATAATTTAAAAAATAATATTCATTCAGAAAGGATAAATAATCAATTAAATAAAGAATTTATTAAAAATAAAATTGAAGGCTTAAAAGGATATATAGAAAATGAATTATGTGCAGATCATCCAAATGCATTTTGGAATCGTAAACAGCATATGGTAGATTTACCATATGAAAAGGATTTTGATGAAAAAACTATAACCACTAAAGCAAGACCAATTCAAATGAGTCTAGAGTTAATTGAATATTGTAAAAAAGAAATTAAGGATTTAGAGAATAAAAAATTAATTGGTAAATCGAGAAGTCCATGGTCATGTGCAGCATTTTATGTAAATAAAAGTGCTAAAATTGAAAGAGGAACACCAAGGTTGGTTATAAATTATAAACCATTAAATGCAGCATTAAAATGGATAAGGTATCCAATACCTAATAAAAAAGATCTTTTAAATAGATTGTTTAATGCAAATATATTTAGTAAATTTGATATGAAATCAGGTTATTGGCAGATTCAAATAAAACCAACAGATAGATATAAAACGGCATTTACAGTACCATTTGGTCAATACGAGTGGAATGTAATGCCTTTTGGTTTAAAAAATGCGCCATCAGAATTTCAAAGGATTATGAATGACATTTTTAACCCTTATTCAAAATTCTGCATAGTATATATAGATGACGTGTTAATATTTAGCCAGACAATTGAAGAGCATTTTAAGCATTTAAAAACGTTTTGTATGATTGTTAAAAAGAATGGATTGGCACTAAGTAAAACTAAAATGGATTTATTTAAAACTAAAACAAGATTTCTTGGACATTATATAGAACAAGGTATAATTCAACCTATTGAAAGGACTATGTCGTTTGGTGATAAATTTCCAGATATAATAACCAATAAAACTCAATTGCAAAGGTTTTTGGGATGTTTAAATTATGTAATAGATTTTTTCCCAAATTTAAACAGATTAATAAAACCATTGCATGACAGATTAAAGAAAAATGCAGGTCCTTGGACTGACCAGCATTCGGACATAGTAAAACATATTAAGTCACTGGTAAAAGAAATTCCATGCTTGTATATTCCTAATCCAACAGCATTTAAAATTGTAGAAACTGATGCATCTGACATTGGTTATGGTGGTATATTAAAACAAAGATTAAATGGTAAAGAATGTATAATCCAATTCACGTCAGGACATTGGAACCCAGCACAGTTAAATTATTCAACCATTAAAAAAGAAATTTTAAGCATAGTAATTTGCATAAATAAGTTTCAGTCAGATTTATTAAATCAAAAATTTTTGATAAGAATTGATTGTAAATCAGCTAAAGATGTTTTAGAAAAAGATGTTAAAAATTTGGCATCTAAACAGATTTTTGCTAGATGGCAGGCTATATTAAGTATTTTTGATTTTGAAATTGAATTTATAAAAGGAAAAAATAACAATATACCAGATTTTCTAACACGTGAATTTCTACAGAACGATGGGTGGAGGAAAGAATAAAGGGAAAGAAATAGTAAAGTCCAGTTCGTCCTCAAGTAAAGCCTCAACTAAAGCTCTTTCAGAGCACTCTGAAGACCTATCTAAAACAGTAAAGCCCACTGATAAAGCCCTAGACCTTAAAAAATGGATTAATGAGTTGTCTCAGTCTCCAGAAATAGTAAAGGCCCTTCAAAGTATGGCATCCTCTTCAGCAGAGGATTCAGGTATGGATTTAAAACTTAAAGCGATTGTACCCGCTATAGGTACAGCTAGTCTGTCTTAAACGGTAGACAGTAAAGACTTATCAAATCCGTTGAAGGCTGTGGATTTGCCAAAAATCCAAGACCAATCTCTGTCCCAATCCCAGATTGGTTCTTATGGATATAATAAATGGTTTTTTAAAAGTATTTCTGAGTTTGAAATTGTAATTGAAGATGGTTATAATAATATAAGTCCATGGGAAGTTTTAAAGAAAAATTATCCTGAGAACTGGTATTTTAAACCTTTTAATTTGGATAAACTTCAGGAGTACTATTATAGTATTTTGGAAGATACGGATTCAGTAAAAATAAAACATACCTTTGATAGAAATAATAAAAATATGATTGCTTATTCATCAATTCAAGTTAAAAACATTTTGCATCCAAAAGATTGGCCAACGCCAAGCTTGTGGACTCAAGTAAAATTTAAAGTTTTAAAAAGACATAGTATATCATATAATTATTTTGATTATATAGAAGCTTGGAAAAAGGTATTTTGTATACAAAATGTAAGTTATACCCATTCATGGTTAATATATTTTGACCAAAAGATAAAACCTGCCATAAGAATTCCAAATTGGTTTTTAAAGTGGTGGCAGTGCTTTGGTATACATGAAGAAATTATGAAGGAAGATGTATTAAATGTATTTAAATATTTTAAAACTAATTTCAGACCGTCTCAAAATGAGGCTTATATTCCTCCACTAATGTACTACTGCATGACCTTCTTTACCCCTTGGGTCTATCAGTGGTATTTGGATTTTTCTTATGTCCCAGGTACACATATACCGAGCATAGTAAAGAAACACAAAATAAAATGGTGGGGAGCTTTCAATAACTCCACCATGGAGATTACAATAAAGCAGTGGATAATTAAACGGCAGACATCCACATATGCTGGGAGGGTCACACTTTAAGACCAGCCCACATTTGGAGCCTAAAAGGCTCAGTGTCAGGCCATGCTTGCAGCAGCTAAAACCCCTGAGGAATACAAGGCGATTTGTCAACAGATGTTTGATTGCCTTGGATCAACTTCAGAGGAGCCAGTAAAGGAAAGAAGATCTAAATCCAGTAAAGCTTTGTCAAAAGGGAAGACCTCCAGAAGAAAAAGTAAAATTCGGTCAAGCTCGAGTTTGGAGTCGACAGCGTCATCACAGATGTCATCCTCCATTAAAACCTCGACATCTTCAGAAACTGACTATGCAAACAGTAATGAAGATGACTGTTTCAATGTATTACCTCTAATAAAAATTAAAGAAAAAGAAAAGAAAGAAAAATTAAAAGAAAGAGAAAAGAAATTAAGAGAAAAGGAAGAAAGAAAAAAGAAAAAAGAAAAAGAAGAAGAAAAGAAAAAGAAAGAAGAAATAAAAGAAAAGAAAAGAAGAAAAGAAAGAAAAAATAAAAAGAAAAAGACTCTTCATCAAATTCAGAGTCTGAGTAAAAGACAGAAGGAATCTTATTCCTTCAGGTGAAAGAAAAGCTAAAGTGGCAGACAAAATTAAAGCAAACAGTAAAGCGGCAGATAAAGTCAAAAGTGGCAGACAAAGTTAAAGCAAACAGTAAAGCGGCAGATAAAGTCAAGAGTGGCAGACAAAAGTAAAAGATGAACAGTATCTAAGTGGAAGACAATGTACTATTCATGAACAGGAAAAGGTAAACAGTAAAGATTCTAAATTTTTCTATATAAGGGAGCCTCTCCTCTTGTGAAGGCATAAGCTTAGATACACACACACACTCTCTCTCACATATTCCTCTTCCTTCTCTCTACAACCAAACCCTCTTTCTCTCATCCGATCAAGTTCTGAAAGAAGTTCATTAGTAAAAGGTAAAGCTTGTTTGTAAAAACAATATTTAATAGAATATTTCTCTTCTTCTCTTTTATTTTCTAAGTAGGCTATCCTTAGCCGAAAATTATTCTAAAGACCATGTTAACGGCAAACTTCTTCTCTCCCTCCACATTCAGACTTAACTCTGGGGATCCCAGGTTAAGGTTGCAGGAACCCTTAAAACCAACTGTGTGTTGTGATTGGTGCATGCTATATGTAAAATTGTTTTCATAAAATAAAATTGTAAAACCCTGAGTATGCTCTTGAGTTGCAGCTTATGCTGATCTTCTCAATCAAAAAAGGAAATTAAAATACTGTTCCGATATTACTGTTCCGGTAAAAATACACTGTTCTGATTAAACTATTCCCATCCAGTGCAGGATAATAAAACTATAGGTCCGATCCATTGCAAGACATTGTAAAAAACAACAGTATATTGGCTGGAAACCAAAAGTTGCGGGCTACTGGCCCAAAGGAGAGTATAAAGCCCAGTGGTGGGAATCTCTTGTACTATTGGTATAACAACGCCACGTACTAAACATTAATGGATAAAAAATTAATTATAGGATTATTTGATATATTTGCAAGATTTAATTTATGCTTAGCAGCCCAACGGTTTATATATTATATTATAATACATGAACTATTTTGGTTTGAAGTAATTAATTATCTAATTTATCTTGGAGTATTTGAAGATGTATTAAAAATTAATGATGATGATGATGATGATGATATAAGAACTAAAAATAATATTAAACAAGAAAGGGATAATAAAAGAAACAGATTTCATTAAATTGTTTTGATAATTCGATAAAGAAAGGTAAAACAGTCCATAGTTGTTTGTTGGTATTTATTATATATATATATATAAGCTAAACCTAAATAAATACCTAAAGTATATTTTGCAAGTACAAAGAGAAAGAGGGTTCTAAGGATGAAGAAGATCATGCCAAAAACTACAAAGACACCATTGTAAAATTTGCTAGGAACTACTCATTTTCATGTGTCTAATCTAGATCCTTTAATTTATGATCTAATTACTCAAATTCAAAGTGTAAAAACATGTAAAATCGTGACTCAAGAATCCAACATGAGTCATGTTACCCTCAGCATAAGTCATGTTGAGTTTTAAAGGGAGAAAAATAACATGATGAGTCTAACACAAGTCGTGTTAGATGTAACATGACTCACATTCATCATTTTCCCAAATAATCAAGCAAAATTGAGGCTAACATAACTCGTGTTGGCCATGACATGACTTATGTTAAACATTTCTGCTAAAAATACAATCTATTCAAGCCTAACTCGAGTCATATTGCCCTTCGACACAACTTATGTTTCATAAAAACTATAAATTAAGCATGAACAAGTCTTTTAAACCTATAAAAACATGAGCTGATAAGTTTACACATAGAGTTAGATGAGAATATGGCAATGATTAGGAACAACATTCATGAAATAAAGATTTATGATTAAAAATGTAAAATTTTATAGCTAAAATGACCTAAATATATGAAACTAAGTAAATGATAAGTATTATGTACAAGACATGGAAAATGCAATGTATATACATGAAAATATGATTGCTTGAAGATAAAAATGTGAAAGTTATGCTAGAAAAATCTTTAAAGTGAGGAGAAAAATAGGGGCAAAGCATGATTATTACCTATGAAGTAACAATTAATTAATAATTTACCTTAATAAATTTATTTTGGTTAATAAAGTTTTAATATGTTTGTTCAAATACACAAATAATAACATTAACAAAATAAAGATAATTTTATTAATTAAAAATATTAAATTATTGAAAATTAATTAAATAGCTATATGGTGATATTGAAAGTCAAGTTATTGCTAAAAATTAATTTTAATTAAAAACTACTTAAAATTTTAGCTTATTCTTGTTAAAAATAAATTAAAAGGTTGAATTAAAGTTTATTTAGGAAAATTTTAATCATGGGATAAGAAATTGTTAAAAGAAATTAAAGTTAAATAGATTTTAGTAGAATTTTAAAAATGCAATATTAAAACTATAATTTTAATCTAGCATCAAAAGATAAATAACCACCATTGTTGATTGCTAAGTGTGTAATGTTTTTAATCAAAATTTTTAATAAATTCTTATACTAAGCATCATTACAAGAGCTCAGATCACTAGTAATAGGGTAGAATACAAGGAACTCAAACTCTTGCCATGTATCAAAAATTAATGAAATCCCAAGTATGGAGGTAACACAAGAATTGAAAAGAGTTGAAGAGATTGAAAGAAATAGAACATAAAAAATTTAGAGTGGTTCGGCCAAAAAATGCCTACATCCATTTACCTAAGCAAATAACTTAGGTTTCCACTAATCAATACACAAAAACAACAAAGAATTCTTCAACAAGAATTCAATCCCAAGTGTTTTCCCAAGGCTCAGACTAAACCTTACTCAAGAAATCAAGAAAATACTTCAAGAATACATCAAAATGTATTTAACAAAGAAAATAATGTTTACAGATTGATTTCCTACCTTCAATAAGGTTAATCTACACTTATATAAGCTATTCTAAGCTTATATGAACGTTGGGGATGCATTAAATGCAAAATAGAGCCGTTATACAACTTTTTCAAAAATGCTTAAAAATACATATTTTGACCCGTATGGCTATACGCCTCCCTGTACGCCCATACGACACCCAAAAAATGTCTCCAAAATGATGTTAAAATATCACATACGGCTGTACCATATAGTGGTACGCCCATACCAAACTTTCTGGACATTTTTCCACTCCATACGGCCTCTTTGCACGCTCGTACGGCTTAGGAAACCAAATGGTACGCCCGTACCACTTCTTGTATGCCCGTATCACACCAAAAACACTGACAAACCAAAATTCTTGAGAGCACCGGTATGAGCGTACCACCCATTGGTATGCCCGTACCAAAACAGGTACACCCGGAATAAGCTTAAAACACTCAAAACTTCAATAATTTTCATAAAACATTGTTTGTTAACATCAAAACTAAAATCAAGGACCCCCATGGTCCAACAATTAACTTTTAATTAATTATTTAGAAAATAAAGTAATTGGAGTGATATTTACTTTAAACATTTAAAATATGTAATGAGCTGTAAAATAATGATGTAATAGTAAGAAGACAAGTTTTTTATGGAAAACTTCTTGAATGATAAAGGCTAGAGATGCAATTAGGTGGTGTGATGTATATGTAAAAACTATTTGATGAAAAATGATTAATGGACTTTTAAGGAAAATGATGATCATGTATTAAAAATCCTTCTTCTAAAGCAGTAATGATTGATTAGAATTAACATAGACCTGCTTTTGTAGTGAAAATATCAAAACCAATTCATGAAGTTCCATTATAAAACTTAATTCTCATGAATATTAATTCCTATTCCTAGGTAACTATTACTCAAGCATGCCAATGCAGTTCTAATTAGTTAACTCTTCTTTCAAAGTAGTTAATTAAATCTAAGTGAACAATATGTATATGAGTGGTCAATTCAAAATGCAAATTGAACATTCAATAACATCATAAAAGCATGTAAAAGTCATTAACTATTAATCATCAACCATTAAACATTCTCATAGACATCATTCATTCCTCATCACACCCTTGAAGGGACTTACTCAAACATAATTAGTTCAAAAGTGAAGAGTGTTAAATAAAAGGAGTTAGAAAGTTTCATATCGTTAAACAAAGAAACAAAAGAGATTTGGTTGTTGATTAGATGGTTCTTGGATTTTCAAGCTTGATAGCAACTAGATCCACAACTTGTAAAATATAATAACTTTGATAATATTTTCATACAAATAAATTTTTATCAACTAATAAAAAAACCTATATAATTTTATTATTAAAATATCCTTAATGATTTAAAAATAAAAAATAAATTGAATTTTAATTTTTATAATCATACATTCAAATTTAATCAATTAATAGTCTTAAAATTTCAATATTGATATTATATTATTTATTTATATTAATTTAAAAACTTTAAAGGTATTTCAAAATAAACTATAAAGTACAATGATTTTAATAATTTTATTTTTTAGATATAAATTAAATGATTTTAATAATTTTATTTTTTAGATATAAATTAAAATTAATAAAATACCAACATATTAGCAATATTACACTTTCTCTTAGTCAAAAACTTGAGAAAAATATATTTTATTAATTTATTTTGTTTAAATTTTATAATATGAGTTTCAAAAAGCTAACTCAAATATTAATAATTTGAGATATTTCTTTGTAATAAAAATAATTAATATTCATATTTATTTTTAAATAAAATTATTAGACAAAAATTAGTTGTTATAAAAATTATATAGTTAAAATTAATTTTAATATATCAAACTATTAGGTAATGAAAATAATTAGTATTTAAATATAATTTTGAATATAATACTTAGATGATCATATTTTTAAATGTAATTCATTAATAATTCTAAAATTTTAATCAAAATATTTTATATGGTTGATTCTTTATTATTCATTTATATTAATTTAAAAATTTTAAAGGTACTTCAAAATAAATTGTAAAATGTAATAATAATTTTAATATTATTATTTTTTGATAAAAATGTTTTTATCAACTAAAATTAATAAAGGATCCATATTTAGTAAGTATTATACTTTTTTTTAGTTAAAAATTTGAAAAAAGTATGTTTAATTAATTTATTTCACTTAATTTTTATAATATGACTTTGAAAAAACAAACTTAAATATTAATAATATATTTTCCAACACTCCTCCTTAAGTGCAATTGGTCTAGATCAGTTGTCACTTGCTAAACATAAACCTTCTTCGGGAAGTCTATCAAATACCTAGGCCTATCTCAAAGACCATAGGTGATAACCATGACTTTTACCTATATTTTCCCCTTAATATAATGTCCTTTTAAGCATTATTTTCATGTTTTTCCCTTCAAACATAAGCATATAATATAGTATTTCATGCATTATTCATATTCTCATGCATCATACTCATATATTATATACTTAGCATAATTTATACATTATCATACATATTTTGCATAATTCTCATGATATTTCATATAGCCTAGGAATTAGCTTTATTTAGATGGATTTTACATGCGTTTAGTAAGTTTATTAAGTGCTATTTTATAGTTGAATCATAGTTTTAGGTCTTAGAACTTTAATTTCCTCATTCAAGATTAGAAAATAGGATATTTCATAGCATTGATGAGTCATCCATGAGTCGTGTAAGGTCATCCATGACTCGTGTAAGGCTCATCCCTCTTCTTAATTTCACTAGTTTTCATTTCCTGCGAGCTATCCGTGAGTCGTGTATGACCATCCGCTAGTCATGTATGACCATTCGCTAGTCATGTATGATCATCTGCGAGTTGTGTATGACCATCCGTGACTCATGTACGATCCACACCCCTTAATTACATGACTCGTGTATTAATTACATGACTCATGTGATGCATTAGGTCACATTTTTCCCTTCTTTTCTAGCCTTAGGATCATAATAATGCACGGTTAGGATGCATTTAGATTTTTAAATAGTTGTAAGAGTCTTTTAGTTAGGAGGAAGGTAGGATTCATTCACGGACGCACACATAAGGCATTATGAGAGTTTAGGTCAGTGTTTTAGGTTTAGAGGGAGATAGAGAGAATAAAATAAATTTTGTATGATTGCTAATCCTTTCTTTGATTTTTCTTTTCCTCATCATAACCTTTCATCAAGACATCGAGGAAGCAACTGAGGAGGAATTGAGAAAAGTAAAAGACAGAGTAGCAAGAGCATCAGAACTATTTTTGATTCTATTTATCTCCATCTCCTTTTATTTTAATTCTTGAACATTTATTTTGGTTGTATTTCCTTTATTCTTCATGTTCTTTTTATTTATTTATTTATCGATTATGATTTGACAGTAATTGTAGGGATTGGATGATGTTTTGAATAGATTTAATTCCTTTCTATTTATGAATTCATTTACCTCTTTATGTTCTTGAGTTGTGATTCATGCTTATGATGTTTGATTATTAGAATAGGCCCTTTTAACATGAAAACATAGAATTAGTTTTGTTAATCGCTTTGAAAGAAGGTTTAACCTAACCGAATGAACTTAGGAACACCGAATAATAACTGCCTAGACATAGGAGTTAATTAATTTGGAGGCATCAAGTGTAGTAAATGAACTTAATCATTGAAGTTAATCTTAGCAACCACGAAAGTAGGATATTAGCTTAGCTTTAGTAGGTAAATATTCTTTTGAAAGAAAGAACTTTGCATCTAAACACTACTTTGAAGTTGGTAATTGAATTAATAATGGAAGATTTAATCTTTATTCATCATCATTCAACCTTATGTTTAACTATATATTATATATATACATAGTAGTTGATTAATGATTTTAGTTAATTAAATAAACTATAATGTTGAATTGTCTAGATAATCAATAAAATCAATAGCTAGTATTAGGGGTGTAAATGAGTCGAGCCGTTCATGAGCTACTTAGAACTTGATTCGATAAAAGCTCGTTGAAGCTCGTTTAATAAATGAGCTGAGCTCAAGCTAAACAATACTTGACTTTTTTAAGCTCATGAGCTGGTTCGATAAGAAGCTCGTGAGCTAACTCGTTAGTTTATGAGGAAAAATTTAATTTTAGATATATAATGTATAAATTTATAATCATAAAAATATATAAAAAGATTTTTTAATTTAATTATCAATATCAAATTATAAATATCTATGAAATATAATACTTTTATTAATAAAATTTTTATTTTTTAAATAAAAAAATAAAAAATTTATATTAAAATTTATATTTATTAGGCTCGTTTAAGGCTCGATTAGGCTCGTTTAACCTCGCGATACATCAAAAATTTTGGAAAGCTCGGCTTGAGCTCGACTCAATTATAAATGAGTCAAGCTTGAGCTAGGTAAAGCTCGGCTCGACTCGACTCGATACACCCCTAGCTAGTATTTAGCCGCTCTTGGTCCCAATGAACGATACACTTATACTGCAGTTGTGACCTGTATTCTTACGGTGGCATAATTACAATTTAAAGATTATAAATTTAAAACTTGTTTATTTATATTGCATGTAAAAATAACTCTATTTATACGCTAACAATAGGTCCACAAAAAGGTCTAGTCTCCATATTAGCCCAATTTCAAATCTTTGAACATTAGCCTATGATTATCTGATCATTTGACTATCTGAAGCTCTAATAACATGTAGAAATTTCATGGGCCGAAGAAAGTATTGGGTTGAATTCATAACAATGACCCTAAATGGGGTTGATACCCATTTTGCACAAAACCAATTGGCTTGTACTAAGTACTAATCTACTCGACTTATATACCACTCCTCACATTTTTTCAATGTGAGATTCTCCAACAATTCTTAATATAAATCTTAAATAGAAATCAATTATTATAAAAATTAACAAAATTTTTAAAATTATTGTTAAGTATATTTGTATACACTAAAATTAATAAAACTAACTTTAAGATTCTATTTTAAATATGTTATACTTCTCTTTATATATATGCAAATAAAGCATGTGTTAAAGTGTTTAGTATCTTAATGGTATTATTATTTTGAATGAGATATATAATTAAGAAAATAATTAAGTGGTTAGAAGTTAAATGATAATCTTTATCCACATAATAAGTACACATTGAATAAATAATTATTTTTATATGAATAACTTTAGTTTAATTCTAATATATGTTATAAGCAAAAATTAAAACTATACTATTAGATAATAATGAAAATTAATTTTAACATATTGAACTATTAGATAATAAAATAATTAATTTTCATATGTGATTTTAAATAGAATTCTTAAATTGAAATTAAAAAATAAAAATTTAATATTTATATTTGATTCTAAATAGAACTCTTGAATTAAAATTAAATATAAATATAAATTAAAATTACTAAATAAGATAAATTTAGAAATAAGGGTAAATAGAAATTGTTGTTATTTCTTTAGTATATTATGATATGGTTCATAGATTTGAGCTTGTAATTCAAATGATTAGAGATTTTTTATATTGTTGAAGATGATAAGTTTGAATCCTTAAAGGAGTAGTGAAACATTTTTTTTATGTTACTAATTATAACTTTATATTTTCTTAATCTAATAATAATATTAAAAATAAAAAAATAAAAACATGAAACAAAATGTTTATTATAATAATAATTTATTTCAAAATTTTGATTTCATATTTAAGGTTAGATTTGTATCATAACTACAAAACTTTATTATTATCTACTTATACTTTTATTAAATTAAATTTTTATATAACTTGTTAATCAAATATTTAATTGTTTATTTAATTGTTTATTAATTTTTTGTTATTATCGATTTAATATCTATTTTTTAAAAAAACTCATAATTCCTTATACCGATTCGAATTAAATTCAATTATTTTATGCTAAAAAAATTAAATTCCCAAATCAAATTGGACTAAAATTTAAAATAATATAGAATGAAAATTTTTATTTTTAATATAATTTTAAAAATTTTATTTTTTAAAAAAGTTAACATTCAATACAATTTTAAAATTTTTGAAAATCTTTAAATTACAACCAACTTTATTTTAAATAAATAAAGTTTCCTACTCATAAGGAAGAAAAAAGTTCACAGCATATCGAGACTCATCCTTTTCTTTTTTTTCTTTTTCTAAATTCTTTGAATTAAATTTATAATTCTTCGTCCAGTCTCATTCAGAATGCAGCACATAATGTTTTATCCAAAAGCCCAAAGTGAATCTGGTTTCCATGGACTATGGGACAACGAGATAAATATTATATTTTATTTTTTAAATTTAATCAAATATTATAAAATTTAAATTTATTAAATATATATTAATTTTAGTCAATAAATAAAATAAATATTAATTATATCCTTAATCAAATTAAATTATATTAATTAAATAATATAATTCATTAAATTAAAATTCTAAACCCTGAACACAATTATCACATCCATCATTAACTATCACCATCATCATTGGCATCACTCCTAACTGCTAATGTCGATCATCATTGCTGGCCACTACCGCTGATCGCCATTGCTACTAGTCATTATTGCTAACTACCAACTATCGTCAATTATTAACCATTAATCGTAATCGATCATTAGATTTTATTAAATCTTCATAAAAAATATAAAAATTTAAGAAAAGAAAAATAATAAAATACAAATTTTAAAACAAAATTTTAATAATTAAACAAATAATATCATTTTTTATTATGAAGTATATCATTCAAATTTTCAAATTTACTACTATATAGTTTTGGAAATATGCTTATTTACCTCTATATACTGTATAAAATATATAATTGATAAATATATTTAATGCACTATATAGTACCTGGTATATATGATAGATAATTTATCTACCAACATATACTATATGGCAGATAAATTATCTACCATAATCAACATAAATTTTATATGGTATATGTATTTTATCTATCATATATAATATATAATATAGTATATATTAATAGATAAATTATGATATATATTGATAGATAATTTATCTACCAATATATATCATATAGGTAGATAAACTATCTATCATATATATCATATTATATATATATTAGTAAATATATTTATCTATCATAAATATTATATGATATATAATAATAAATATATTTATCTACCATATATATCATATTATATATATATTAGTAAATATATTTATTTACCATATATATTGTATGATAAATAAAAGGTAAACAAATGTATTTTCTAGAATTGCATATCAATGAAAAAATAAACAATGAAAAAATAATTAAAAAAAATGGAAAAATAATAAAGAAGAAGAGGAAGAAGAAGAAGAAAAGGAGAAACGGTGATGGTGATGATA
Source organism: Dalechampia spathulata (assembly GCA_948192965.1). Taxonomy (NCBI): domain Eukaryota; kingdom Viridiplantae; phylum Streptophyta; class Magnoliopsida; order Malpighiales; family Euphorbiaceae; genus Dalechampia; species Dalechampia spathulata. Next base: position 1,320 of record CANYBF011243245.1, on the reverse strand, counting down.
TTGCAACAACAGAAGTAGTGTGGTGGTAGGAGCAATGGTAATATTGAAAATAATAGGAACAATTTTGAAGGTGGCTAGAATTTTTAAAGAAAAAGAAGAAAAGAAGGAGATAGTGGTTGTTGTCGGAAAAATGACCGAAACAAATTTGGAGCTAGTTATAATTTTTTATTATGATGGCTAGGATTTCTTATAATAGAAGAATATGCATTTAAAAGAGAGGGTAAAAAACTAAATATAAAAGTACAAATGACAAAAATTAAAATAAAAAGTCAAAATGATATTTACTTAAAAAGATTCTTTAAAATCTGATATTTACCTAATTAATTCATATCATTTTCCTACACTCCATAAAATTAATATTAAGTTGAATTTCAATTTAAATTTATATAATTTTTTATTTTATTTAAAATTTTATCTATTATTTTTTCTTTTTTTGATCAAAACTCTTCCTTTTCTTCTTCCCCTTCATCTCTTCTTCTTCCTCTTCTTTCTTTCTTCTTTTCTTTTTTTTTTGTTTGTCTCTTCCTCCTTCTCCTCCTTCTTCCATTTTTTCCTCTACTTGTTCTCCTTCTTCCTCTTCTTCTTTAAATGATTTTGATTATTATTATTTTTCTTTTTTCAGTTTCTTCATGCTTTTAATTTTTTCTTATGTGTATTTTTGATATTTTTATATTTTTTACTAATTATTACTATGTATATATAGATTTCTCTTTTTCATAGTAAACATATATAAATAAATAAATACATATATATTTATTACCAATATATATTGAAAAACAAATATATATCATATAATATTTTATATAATAAAAATATATTCATATATAGTATAAACATATTTACTAATATATATCATCATAGGCGGAGCCACTAATGGGGCTTGGGGGGCTGAAGCCCCGGCTTGGGCTTGGGCTTGGGCTTGGAGGGTTCGATATAGGGCTGGAGCTGAGGGGGCTGGAATTGATGGGCTGTTGGAGCTTATTGGTTTTAATATTAGTATTAGGATATTTCCCAAATTTCCTTCTTTTAATTCCTCCTCGATCATCACTCTTTTCTGCGCCCTTACCCTTTTTCTTTATTTCCTTGCTGCCACTTCTTGTCCTCCTTGCTGCTGCCACTTCTTGTTATCCTTGATGCTGTTGCATTCCTTCTTGCTACTGCACTTCCTTCCTACTACCGTCCAGGTTAGTTGTTTTTTTTTTCTTCTAAAATTTATTATATTATTTATTTAATGTTAGTTTAATTAAATTAGGGTTTATGATAAATTAGGGTTTATCATTAAAATTAGTTTAATTAAATTAAAAATTATTTAGATTAATT